>AWOL01S0014127.1:0-11771 GCA_000715115.1 Nicotiana otophora
TTTCATGTTGTGTTGATGAGTTCAAACTCAGAAAGATTAAGTTATTGCATATTAATTATGGCTACGAAAAGGTATAACAAGATGCCAATTTGAGGCTAACAAGTGGGTTATCTCATGCGGAGTAATCTACGTAGGTGTGTTCCTTATAATGTTGAGTGGAGAGTTTCTTTTTACCAGTGGAGTGTATGTGTTGAGATTTAAATTTGAACCTGGTTGAGAAAGTTGACTTTACTGTCAAGAGAATAAATGCGAGCTTAGCGGATGATTGATGTATTTTATTATTGGTGCTGCATGATCTTGAGAAGAATTTTTGTTGAACTTACTACGGTATTATAGCAGTAATAAAGTATGGGTATTGTGAGTTATGGAATGTTTTTCTCTATGGCTTTGAGCCAAGTGGGGGAGCCTACTATTGACGATTTGATTTCATGGTTATGTGTTAAATATTAGTTTTGGTTTGAGGCATACTTGGGTTAGTTATGACTTGCAGAGGCTGAGATGGAGGATGTCCTGAGTAAGGAAATTCCCTGGATACGGGTTATATTTCACTTTATGAGTATATGAAAAATCATAGGGATGAGTGAGTTGATGTTTGAGAAGGATGTAGTACGCATGGAGTATGAATTCGATCGGTAGTGTTAGAGTAGGGTTACTTTTTTGAGTGTTGTTGTGCTAATGGGACATATTTCTTTCGGCCCGTTTGGGTGGTACAATTTGGGTTTGAGCAAAGTGGGTGACTCTCGAAAAAGTTCTAATAGGTTCGAGATTTATGTATAATAATTGAGAATTTCTCCGAACGGTTGTTGGGTAAAATCTGAGATTTGCATGTGATGGTGCCTGGACTTGCGATAATTCTATATGAATATACATTTTACATTTTAGTATAAGAAAGGTGAAAGAACAATTTTAAATTCACATAAGGTATTTTCAGAGTGGGCGTTTCGGTTGTGGTACTTACGGGGAAGCTTAAGAAGAATACAGTGGCTGATGGGTCTTGGGGTAGTGTCATTTTATGTTTGGATGGCTCGTAGTGAGCTTTGGGTAATTATGATGTGGTGAGGCTCTACATATGTTTTGGTAGCAATATTCTTGGGTTTTTGTGACCTGCGTGGTTTGGTTGAGTTAAAGGAATTTAGTTCTAATAGCTTGATTATGTGCAAATGGATTTCAAAGTGTTCTTGATGGGTTCTAGCACGGTTTGAACCGGATATTTTCTATCAGTGTTGGGAACATGTTGTGTATTGTGATTTCCTCCTGGATGAGATCAAATGGAAGGTTTCTAACTAACCAGGTATATAATCTGCTGGTGACTCAGAGTTGATAATGGGATTCTTGTGCTTGTCACATGACTGCATAATAGATGTGGTGTGTTGTGTGGAATTAGGATTTACACGTGCAAGGTGGCAGTTCAGTCCTGAAGGGAAGATCACGATATTTGAACAGAATGGTCAATTTCAGATATTTAGATGAAAGCGATAATTGCTCGGTAATTCCTAAGAAAGGTGCGTATTTCAGAAGGCGCATTGTGTTCTAACTTACAAATGTTCGTCAATATTGAGGTACTCATCCGGTTGATCGACTGCTGATATTCAGATTTTGCTATGTGACACGGGAGAATTATAGAGGTAATCCTTATGGGATGATCATGAATGGAAGATGTGTTAGTCATTCTAGTGCTGAAATTACGATTAGTTACGGTGATTCATGTGTTTTGTGAATTTGAAGACTAGGAGTTCTCTGAAGCATATTGTTTCAGGGTTGCCACATGTTTGAGGTGAGTATTTTATTTAAACTTAGTGGAGGCACTAGTTGCGTTAATTATTTGTGATAGCTACGCGCTATGAGTGTGCATATAGGTAAGGTTTGAGCCCGTGTGAAGGGCATCAGGGCAAGTATTCATACTCGGAAGAATTCTTAGGCTATGATATGCTTAGAGTTGACTGTTAAGCATAAAGTCATAGCGTTTCTTGTATTCGTACCTTTGTGGAGAACTATTTGGGCTATACTTGAGGTTATGAAGAGGCTAGTTCCCTGAGAAAATTTGGTAGTTACTATTTCTACGTTAACTTGTCGATTTGAGTTGTGATAGCAGACTTTGCACATGCCTACACTATGGCGCGTTATTTATACCAGTCCAGGAGCAAGAGGATATTATTTCATTATCATATACACATGTACTAGTTTAACTGCTCCTATATGATATGCTGGGACTGGAGGCCTGTGACCATACCGTGCGGTGATGTTAATGTGAGCTCTAGAAGAGCTGGTTACCATTGTTAGATTCGTGTGTCTTGGTTGTACTATACATGATGATCTTATAGCATTGCAGTTATGGTGGTGCTAGTGGGACTTGCAATACAGTTCTCTTCTCTAAGACATTTTCCATTTTGGGTATACGGATTGCGCAGTTGTGGCTTGAGTTATATTGGTGTGGCATGTCTGTGGGATGGTTGTGTTTAATAATACATGGTTATTCGACCTAGAATGGATACTATCAGGTTTGATTACGGTATATTTGGGAGGATGACATTGAAAGTTGGCTTAGAAAATGATTATGGTTCTGGTCAAGGAGAGAGAGCTCCATGACTTGTTGATATGATAAACGGTTATGAGATTTCGTGTGTTTCTTTTATTATCAACAGTGTACGAAGGTTTTCCAACGAGGTTTGGCTTGAAATGGGGTTTAATACTTGTACTTGGTTGGTTTGGAGTAACTACTGTGATCGGGAATGGTGCTGCGAGCACACGAGTTGTGTAGTATGTTATGTGATTATAGCTGGGGTTATGGCTATGGCTTGATACAGCTTGTTCAGACTTACACAGGGTGTAGATGTGAGATTCGAGTTTTGAAAAAAATTTTGGATCTTAGAAATTGGGCTCCAAGATTTTGGACTAAAGTAAAAATAACGATCTTCAATTATGTTGTATTGTAAGGCCTATATGGAATAGGATGGCGTGGAATCACCCTCGGGTACGTGCGTGGTAAGATGGAATAGTGAATTGATGGATTGGAAACAACTCTTGGCCGGTCGTTTTGAGTATTACAGCACCGTTCCCCCATTTACTGCTTATCCTGTGTTCAATTATAATTATGTGACTTGCCAGGGAGGTTGCAGAATGAATTGGAACACTTAGTTCCAAGATTTAAAGCTTAAGTTGAAATAGTTGGTTGGATATTGACTTATGTGTAAACAACCCCTGAATAAAATTTTGATAATTCCAATAGCTCCGTATGGTGATTTTGGACTTAGGAGCGTGTCCAGAAAATTATTTGGAAGCTCGTAGCTAAATTAGACTTGAAATGGATAAAGTGGAAATGTAAGTTTTGAAGTTTGACCGGGGAGTTGACTTTTTGATATCGGGGTCGAAATCCGATTCTAGAAATGGGAATAGCTTCGTTATGTCATTTATGACTTGTGTGCAAAATTTGAGGTCAATCGGACTTGATTTGATAGATTTCGGCATCGAATGTAAAAGTTGAAGAATTCTTTGTTTCATTAAGCTTCAATTGGGGAATAATTCCTGGTTTTAGCATTGTTTGATGTGATTTGAGGCCTCGAGTAGGTCCGCGTTATGTTATGGAACTTGTTGGTATATTCGGAAGGGGTCCCGGGTGAGTTTCGGACGAGGTTTAGATCATATATTTTTCATGTTGCATTGCTGGAGGTATGCTTGTTCTGGTGTTTCCGCATCTGCGGAAGAATGGGCACAGATGCAAGACCGCAGATGCAGACAGTTGATTGCAGAAGCTCAAGTAGGCTTGGCTGGGGAGGATCGCAGAAGCGGAAATTGGAGCGAGGGCCTTGGGCGTATATGCAGCCCTGCAGAAGCGAGGGCCTTGGGCACAAAAGCGACAAAGTGCGCAGAAGTGCATTTGGCTTCGCACCTGCGGTTGCGTAGAAGCAGATGGAGATCCGCAGGTGTGAGGACTCGGCTGGCTAGTGGAGTCCGCAGAAGCGGAGTTCATGTCACAGAAGCGACGCTACAGAAGCGACGCTACAGAAGCGGCTTTTGTGTCCGCAAAAGAAAAATGTCTGGACAGAAGATAAAATCATGGGTTATTTTTTCTTTCTTCATTTTCGGATTTCGGAGCTCGGATTGGGCGACTTTGGAGAGGAAAGTTTCCACACAACTTGGGATACAGATCGTTTGGATTGAACTGAGGAGATAAAAAGCGTTTTGAAGTTGATACGCGCGGAATGAAATTTTTGGAGCATTGTTTAGCTTGCTCGACATTAGATTCGGCTTGAGCTGAGGGTATGAACCCTGATTATACGTGTTATGTGTTTGGTGTTGAGATGACGCACTAGGTGACGAGCGTGTGGGCGTGCACCGTGTGATTTGTGACTCCGTTATTTCTGTGGTACTGCATAGTTACCTGAACTTATCTGTAATCATGAAATCTCTATGTACTAAAGTTATCGAGCTGTGATTCGTTTAGAAACCATGTCTAGGCTACAAGCTTAGTCTGTTGGGACCCAGTAAGGTCATTACTGCTGTTGAGTTATTTGCTTACATTGCAATGTCATACTCAATCATATTCATTCATTGCATATCATATCTCAGTCTCTGTTGTTATTTATTGATACATTATATCATTATTGTGGGCTAGTTCATGTCATTGTGAGCCCGAGAGACTGGAGAGTTTGATCACTTAGTGAGGCTGAGGGCCTGATTTTGAGATATTGATTCTATAGCACGTAAGTTGTCCGTGCAACACGTGAGTTGTTCGTGCGGATTTTAGCGCTTGGGCTAAAGGAGCCCCTTCGGAGTTTGCACACACCCCCAGTGAGCGCGATTGAATTATATTGAGGGATGGATCTTCCCTGGACATGGATCTTGTCCAAAGCATTTATACCTGGGGATGGATCTTTCCCACGGGCTGGATTGGCACTACTCAGTACTGAGTGACTGATGGTCAGTTCATGTATATATTCCAGGATGGATCTTTCATGGGCCGGATTGGCTATATACAATACTGAGTGATTAAGCATGATGAGTTGAAAGTGTGAGACAGTGAGATTGAGTACTCTGAGACTGTAAGTACATGAGTTCATCTCTCAGATACATGCATTGACATGCACACATTAGATAAATGCATCGATGTGTATCTTCCTCATGTTGTACGATATCACGTCACTCATGACTTCTCACACATTTTGGCATATGAGCATAGTGATGCATTTTACACTAGATATCAGGAAAGAAAATGAAACATCTTATTTATTCTTGAAAGGTTTTTTTATGAAAATTACTATTTTTAAACTTACTCGTATTTTTCGCAACTTCGGTAAACGATTTGGGTTTTCACTGATATACTTGAAAGGCAGAACTATTTTCAGAAATCATGATTAAGCTGAGCATTTTATCTCTGAGTTACTTCTTTTATTACCTGCTTTACGTTGTTATGGACTGTTGTTGGCTATTGGTGTTGGACCCTACCTTTGTTCCAGCTCGTCTCTACTTTCAACCTAAGGTTAGGTTTGTTACTTATTGAGTACATGGGGTAAGTTGTACTCATACTACACTTTTGCACCTTGCATGGAGATGTTGGTTGGTGACGTTGCTCAAACCGACGGGAGCTGGATTTGAAGATGTATACGCATTCCGGTTGTAGCTGCCTCTTGTTCATGGTATCCTTAAATTTATAAAGATTAGTTTATGTATATTTCGAACAGATGTTGTATTTATTTCGTACCAGCTTTGCATATTCTAATCTTAGAAGCTCATGATTTGTACTAGCAGTGCTTGGGAATGTATAAGTTGTAGATATTTTCTTTTACTTAATTGTCTTGCTAAATTTCATTGGAATTGGATAGTTGATAACTGGCTTACCTAGCGGGTTGGGTTAGGTGCCATCACGACTAGTTGGATTTTGGGTCGTGACAAAAACTAAAAATTTTCAACTTCTATATTCGATGCCGAAACCTATCAAATCAAGTCCGATTGACCTCAAATTTTGCACACAAGTCATAAATGACATAACAGTCATATTCCAATTTTTAGAATCGGACTCCGACCCCAATATTAAAAAGTCAACTCCCCGATCAAACATCCAAACTTAAATTTCCATTTTTCTCAATTCAAGACTAATTTAATTACGGACTTTCAAATAATTTTTCAGACATGCTCCCAAGTCCAAAATCACCATACACAACTATTGAAATCATCAAAACTCTATTTCGGAGTCGTTTTCTCAAAAGTCAAACTCTAGTCAACCCTTCACATTTAAGTTTCCAACATGAAATTCATTCTTTCGAACTAATCCCAAAACACCTGAAAATCAAAACCGACAATTCACACACGCCATAATACATCATATGAAGCTATTCAAGACTTCAAATAGTTGAAAGGAGTGTAAATACTCAAAATGACATGTCGGGTCATTACATTCTCCCCCACTTAAACATACGTTCGTCCTCAAACGTGCCAAAAGTTGTTCCTAAGCCCTTAAATCACTGTTCCACCTTACCACGCACATACCCGAGGGTGATCCCTCGTCACCCTATTCCATATTGGTCTGACCACACAACATAAATGAAGATCATTAATTTAACCTTGGCCCATAAACCTTGGAATTCAATTTCCAACATTCAGAATTTCTTTTCAAGACCTGAATCTCACATCTATTCATTGTATAAGTCCGAACAAATTATATCAAGCCATAGCCATAACTCAAGATGTAATCACATGATATATCATATAACTCGCATACTCGCAACACCATTTCTGATCTTGGTAACTACTCCAAACCAACCAAGTACTATATTAAACCCCACATTCCACATAATCTCATTCCAAAACAATCGTACACTACCAATAGTAAAAGAAACACACGGAATCTCATAACCCCTTATCAGATCAACAAGTCATGGAGCTCTCTTGCCCCAACCAGAACCATAATCACTTTCTAAGCCGACTTTCAATGTCATCCTCCCAAATATACCATAATCAAACTTGATAGTACCCATTCTAGGTCCAGTGACCATATATTATTAAACACAACTATCCCACAGACATACCACACCAATAAAACTGAAGCCACAACTGCGCAATCCTTGTACCCAAAAATGGAAAATGTCTCAAAGAAGAGAACCGTATTACAAGATCAACAAGCACCACCACAACTGCAATTCTATAATCTCATCATATATAGTAGAATCAAGACAAATGAATCTAATAATGGTAACCAGCTCTTCTAGAACTCACACTAATATCAACTGCACAGACAACTCACGTGCTATAGTATCAATATGTAGACTCACACGGACAACTCATATGCCAATAATATCAGTATATGGATCCGCACGGACATCTCACGTGCCAAAAACATAATTCGCCTGGCATGGCACATGCCTCCAGTGCAAGCATATCATGCATGAGCAATCAAATAAGTACACATGTATATGATAAATGAATTTTAAATTCACATATGATATTTTCAGAGTGAGTGTTATAGTTGTGGTATTATGGATGTGCTTAAGAAGAATTATGTAAGTATTCCTCATGGGATGATCATGCATGAAAGATGTGTTAGTCATTTGAGTGCTGGAGTTGGGATCAGTTACGATGATTCATGTGTTCTATGAATTTGGAGACTGGGAGTTCTCAAAAGCATATTGTTTCGGGGTTGCGACATGTTTGAGGTGACTATTTTATTTAAACACAGCGGAGGCACTAGTTGATAGCTACGTGCTATGAGTGCGCATATATGTGAGGTTTGAGCCCATGTGTTGTTGGAGGTGACGCACATGCTAGGTGACTAGCGTGTGTGCGAGCACCATAGAAATTGTGACTTAAATAAATTCTGCGGAGTTGTAAAACTAAAGAATCATGTTATTATCAGAATATTCTCCACGTGTTACGGAAATTGAGCTAAGACTCGCATTAAAGATCATCTCTAGGCTACGTGCCAATATTTTGGGACCCATAAGGTCGTGTTGTTGTTGAATTTAATTGTTTAAAAATATACATTTCATGCTCAGTCATGTTCATCCATTGTGAGGATTTGATGGGATCGGGACTGCCCGCCTGCAGCAAGCCATATTAGCTTTATATATATTATTATTCTATGGATCAGGGCTGCCCACCTGCAGCAGGCCTTATAGACTTTATTATTATATGGATCAGAGATAGCCCACCTACAGCAGGCCATATCGACTTTATATCACGCTTGGGCTGAAGGAGCCCCTCCGGAGTGTGCACCCTCTACAATGAGCGTAGATGATTATATATTCAGGACGGATTTCCCAGGACATGGACTTTCCATATTTATTTATAATTGTGATGAATTCCCTAGACGTGGATCTTGTTCGAATCATTTATATTTGGGGATAAAATACCCCAGGGCTGGATTGGCTTTATACGGTACTGAGTGACTAATTGTCAGTCGATGTATATATATGGGGGATGGAATTTCCCTAGACTAGATTGGCCATATACAATACTAAGTGACCGAGTAATTACTGATCGTGGGTATACGAGGTTTTCCACTGTGATGTCATATTCCTCATATCATGCAGTATTGATCTATTTTACTTGTACTGAGTTTAACTGTTGAACTTGAAAGAATGCTTACATTTTTGTATTGTTATTTCTATACTGGACTATACATGTTGAACTCGTCACTACTTTCAAACCAAAGGTTAGTCTTGTTACTTATTGAGTTGGTTGTACTCATAATACACTCTGCACCTCGTGTGTAGATCCAGGTGCTTCCGGACACCAAGACTGTTAGAGCTTAGAGTGTTATCAGTTGGAGAATATCAAGGTAGATGCTTCACGGCCACTGACCTTAACTCTCTTCCTTTCAGTTATTGAACTATTCTATATTGATTAGACAATGTTTTTATAAGTCAGACTTTGTTATCATTTAGATGCTCATTTACTCAGTGACACCGGGTTTTGGGAGTGTTTTGAATTTGTAAATGTGAGGTTTTCTATTGAACTCAAATATTATGTTTTCAATCTTAAAAGATTTTGTGTTTTATTGAGGTGGTCGTCTTTCCTAGTATTGAGATATGCGCCATCACGACGTGCGGATTTTGGGTCGTGACAATTAAGAGGGTAATATTTTATCCACAGTCGGTGTTTATGGAAAATTAATGTATTAGATGTATTTGCATACAAATTCTCTCACTTATCCATGAAGCTCGCAACATTTGCCCCAATAAACCACAATTATTTAATTCTGCATCTCCCCCAAATTTGCCTACACCTTGAACTTGTTTGAAAATAGTAGGATCCCGAGTAAAACAATTTTGCTACTCAGCAACCATGCATGGATAATTGCTTCATCTTTTGTGGTATTCTTATAAGTTCTTTAAAAGTGGAATTTAATGGCAATCGGTGTGTGCGATTCATTCGGTCCAGTCTTTGTCATAAGTAAACTTTCAAAGAGAAATACTGAAGCTTCCTTGTATCCTAGACTAGAAAAGCACGTATTTCAATATCTGATGTATTGTGAAGAAATTAGACGTTCTTGACGTATCACACTTTTTGTGTGCATGTACTTTTGCTGCTAAATTTTACTATATTTTATTTAAAAAGTTGTATGCATAAAATCATTTTTTTTAAATATCCATATGACACGTTTGACTTGGTTATTGTTGTGCGGTGCCTTCCTGAGATATCTGGGAAGGGCGACTTAAGGCAAAGCAACCGACTTCCGTGTGATTACTTTTCGCCAACAGAAGGACCCCTCCTCACGCTAGACTAGACTGTCAGTGTCGTGCGAGAAAGCCAATGTCAGGATCACAATTTGCAGAGAGAACTAAATGAAAGCTTGCCTGTATTAACAGAGAACAATGATTGAAAGAAAGCCAACGCGGTGCCAAGAGGGGAGCAGACACTAATGCAGAGATTTGATTTCTTGAAAAACACTTCAACGACTATACCCTCCTTATATATGTCATAAAAAGAAAAACTTAAGTTATAGGAATAGACATAAATAAGCTAGAAAATGATAATGCAAATACTACTCTATATTTACATGGAAAGAGACCTAGGCTTATACAAAGGAAAAGCTGGTCCAGCAGCCGGCACTTATAGGGGCGACATCCTTGTCAATAGCATTAGTGCGCAGGACATGAGCACGTGTTGGCTACGTGCATCTGCTTGTAGGCGCAAGATGCGGGCTGACGCTGCCTGCTAACAAGCGCTTTTGAGCATCAACTATTGCTGGACGTGGGCACGGACTACCAGTGGGCAAATACAGGCACAGGCGCACTTGTTGCTTGGTGCAACCAAAACCACGGGAACATGCTCCATGACACTCGGCACCAAGAGGCTTATTAGGGTGCTATGGGGCACAACCAAGGAGTCAAGGGGTAAGATCGGAAAACAGCCCATGCATCATGAAAGATTGATGAGGCCATAGGTTAAGGAATTGGCTAAAACGGTGCTCACCAATATATTAAGTAGTAAATGAAAAATGATTTTATCACTCAATCCCTAGTACATACAAACAATAACAATCAACTACAAGTACAAATAGAGACGGATCTAGAATTTAGAGGTTTCGGGTAATAACTATTTTGGGTTTAGTTTAACCATATTTTGAACGTTTTAGATTTAGGCTATTCGTCTTTTCTGTTTATATAGACAAACCAATCAAACGAAATAATTTACTCCCTCTATTCCAGTTTATGTGAACCTATTTTCTTTTTGGTCAGTTCCAAAAAGAATGACCCATTTCTAAATTTGGAAATAATTTAGCTTAAACTTCCAATTCTACCCTTAATGAGAAGCTTTTATAACCACACAAATATTCTAGACCCTGTTTTGACTTGTTTAGGACTAAAAATTCCAAAAGTCTTCATTTTTTCTTAAACTTCGTGCCTAGTCAAAAAGGTTCACATAAATTAGAACGGAGGGAGTAATAATTATGACAACTTGGAGTAGAGCTTAAAAATTAAATAATACCACTAACATAATGTGACGACCCAAAATCTCACATGTCGTGATGGCACCTATCTCAATACTAGGCAAGCTGAAAATCACAATAATCCACCATATCTTTTAAATTTGAAAATAAATAATTAAATTCAGCGGAAGAAATCTCACAATTTCAAATATAACACTCCCAAAACCTGGTGTCATTGAGTACATGAGCATCTAATACAAGTACAATGATTGACTGATAAAAACCACTATCTTAAAATATAGAACATTTCAATAACTGAAGGAAAGAAAGACAAGGTCAGTGGCGCCAAGCAGCTACCTTGATAGTCTCCAATTAATAGTACTCTGAAATCTAACAATCTCCGAGTCCGAAAGCACCTGGATCTGCACACGAGGTGCAGAGTGTAGTATGAGTACAACTAACTCAATAAGTAACAAGACTAACCTCTGGGCTGAAAGAAATGATGAGCTACGCATGTACAGTCCAGTAAAAGTAATGGTACAAAAATGTAGGCATGCTTTCAAGTTAATCAGTTAAACTCAGTATAAGTGAAATAGATCAATACTGCATGATATGATGAATATGACATCTCAGTAGAAAGACCTTATGTAAATACTGGTCACAAATTATCCGGTCACTCGGTGCCGTTTATGGCCAATCCAGCCCAAGGGTGTTCCAACCCTTATATAATTACACATCGACTGACAGTCAGTCACTCAGTACTGTATAAGGCCAATCCAGCTCTGGGATAATTTATCCCTATATATAAATGATACTGACAAGATCCATATCCAGATAACTCATTACAATACAATTAAGTAAGGCAAGTCCATGCCTTGGGAAAATCCATCCCAAATATATATATATA
>AWOL01S0014127.1:14369-27573 GCA_000715115.1 Nicotiana otophora
GCCATTATGGCATGATGCGTTGCGCAGCTCAATCCCATAAATATCCTCATAATGGACAATTATAACTGAGTGTGAAATGTATAGTTTTGAACAATTAATTCAATGACAACATGACCCCATGGGTCCTAAAATATCGGCACGTAGCCTAACGACGATATTTATCACAAGCCTCATCTCAATTCCTCTAACACGTGCCACGTGTTCAGATAATAATATGATTCTTTAATCTTACAACTTCACAGGATTTATTCAAGAAACAATTTATGTGGTGCACGTCTACGTGTTTGTCACCTATCGTGTGAGTACCTTCAACAATTTATATCATACCAAATTCAGGGATTCATACCCTCAGAACCAAGTTTAGAAGTGTTACTTACCTCAAACCGTGTAATTCTTTACTCCGCTATGCCTTTGCCTCATGAATTGGCCTCCAAACTCCTCAAATCTATCCACAATTCATTCGATTCAATCAATAAAATTTATTGGAATTAATTCCATAAAACAAGTACTAATTTCCCAAAAACATCCAAATTTTAGCTCAAACATTGATTGTGGGGCCCACGTCTCAGAACCCGATAAAAGTTACAAAATCTAGAAACCCATTCAACCATGGGTCTAACCATACAAAGTTTTCCAAAATCCGACCCCAACTCGACCCTCAAATCTTCAATTTAAACCAAGAGGGTTTTCAAACTTTTCTAACTTAATTCACCAATTAAATGATAAAAACAACAATGGATTCGGGTAATTTAACCAATATTGAGTTAAGAACACTTACCTCGTTGTTTACCTTGAAAACTCCCGAAAATCGCCTCTTCTCGAGCTCCAATCCGTCAAAACTTAAACTCTTTGTCCAGACCTCTCTTATTCGCGAACGTGACAAGTCCCTCGCGTTCACGAAGCACAAAATGTGCTGCCCAACATTTGCTCTTCGCGAACGCGAGACACTGCTCGCGAATGCGATGCTTTACAGAGCCCTTATTCGCAAACGTGAGCTCCCTTTTGCGAACGCGAAGGCAAAATACCCATGCCCACTATTTTTCAATTCGCGAACGCGATAGCCTATCGCAAACACGGTGAACAACCTCGTATGACTCCAGCCCCTCTTCGCGAACGCAAGACCCTCTCGTGAACGTGAAGGAAAAATCTTGCCTGCCTCAAATTCCCCTTCGCGAATGGGAGGGCCCACTCACGAACGTGAAGAAGGAAACCAGAAAAATACACCAGCAGTCTTCAGCCAACATGCTAAGTCCAAAATCGACCCGTTAACCTCCCGAAACTCACCCGAGACCCTCGGGACCTCAACCAAATACACCAACCAGTCCTAAAACATCATATGAACTTAGTCGAAGCCTCGAATCACATCAAACAACCCTAAAACCATGAATCGCACCTCAATTTAAGCCTAATGAACTATGAAACTTCCAATTTCTACAAACGACTCTAGAACCTATCAAATCACGTCCGATAAACCTCAAATTGTTCACACAAGTCATAAATGACATAATGAAGCTATTCAAATTTCCAAAATCAGATTTGGAGCCCGATATCAAAAATTCAACTCCCCGGTCAAACTTCCAACTCAACTTTCTATTTTAGCCATTTCAAGCCAAATTCTACTACGGACTTCCAAATAATTTTTTTTAGACACGCTCCTAAGTCCAAAATCACCATAAAGAGCTATTGGAATCATCAAAACTCTATTTCGAGGTCGTTTACACATAAGTTAATATCCGGTCAACTATTTTAACTTAAGCTTCCAACATGAAAATCCATTCTTCCAAGCTAACTCCGAAATACCTTAAAACCAAAACTGATAATTCACACGAGTTATAATACCTCGTAGGAAGTTATTCAAGACTTCAAATAGTTTAAAGGAGCATAAATGCTCAAAACGACTGGTTGGGTCGTTATACATAAATAATAATGTCATTCATTTATAATTTTCCTCAACGAGTTTTCATATAACTAAAACTAAAACTTACTATACATGCATATTTTATATTTTGATATTCAAAATAAAAATGTATACTAATAGAGACTCATAACTTTGAAACACAAGCAAGAATCAATAAAAAGTACCACGTGTATATCTGACAACAATACAAGGGTGAAGCCTTGACATCAAGAGGGCGACACACAAAGAGATAGACCCAATATTTAAAAGTCATGGTGCGTTACCGCCTTTGATGTAAATCTATCACCCGCCGTATAAAAACCACAATGGTGTGCACCTTGTTGTGAACTATTTGAGTCATGTTTGAGGTTACATAGAGACTAATTCCCTGAATGGACATGATAATTGCTATTTTCGTGATGAAATTGCCGATTTGAGCTATGATATCACACTTTGCACATGCCTATACTTTAGCATATCATTTACACCAGTCTAGGATCACGCGATCTGTTATTCATTCATCAAACAAATGTATTCTTGTACACTTGCTCCTATGTGATATGATTTGGACTTGATGTCTGCGACCACGCCAGACAGATTGTGTTGTTATGCATATGACCACGCCGGGTGGATTGTGTTGTTATGCCTAGAACTAAGCTGGACAGATTGTGTTGTTGTGTATATGACCATGTTAGGAGGATTGTACTATTATGCATGTGACCACACTGAGCGAATTATGATATTGAGCCTCTAACCACATCGGCCGGTAGCACGTTGAACTGGTCATGCTTGCGCATGGATATAGATCTATCACCCTAGGGTCACTCTTTCATGTGAGTTCTTGATGGTATACACGCGGTTATTAAGGAAAACAGATCAGTGATTTGGTACAAAAATGGAAAGATTGAGGAAAATCTGTCTAGTGTTTGTTTGAATTTGCATTTAATCTCTACTTGTAATTTTCGTGGTTAATTACCTGATTCATTACATATCACCCTTACATGATGTATCATTTACTGACCAGACTACTTGAGTAATTGTAATGACCCGGCCAGTCGTTTTGAGTATTACAATCCCGTTCCCCCATTTACTGTTCAATGTATGCTTTACAGTTGTTATGTGACTTGTCGGGGTAATTGGTTCGGGTCCGGTGAGATTTTGGAATGAATTGGAACACTTCATTCCAAGGTTTAAAGCTTAAGTTGTAATAGTGACCGGATATCGAGTAATGTATAAACGACCCCGGAATAGAATTTTGATGATTCCAATAGCTGCTTATGGTAATTTTGGACTTAGGAGCGTGTCCGGAAAATTATATGGAAGTCCGTAGTTAAATTAGGCTTGAAATGGCTAAAATAGAAATTTAAGTTTGGAAGTTTGACCGGGGAGTTAGCTTTTTAATATCCAGGTTAGAATCTGATTCTTGGAATTGGAACACCTTCGTTATGTAATTTATGACTTGTGTGCAAAAGTTGAGATCAATCGGACTTCATTTGATAGGTTTCGACGTCGAATGTAGAAGTTAGAATTTCCAAGTTTCATTAGGCTTGAATTGGGGTGTGATTCATGTTTTTAGCGTTATTTGATGTGATATGAGGCTTCGACTAAGTTCATATGATATTTTGAGACTTTTTAGTATATTTGTTTGAGGTCACGAGGGCCTCAAGTGTGTTTCGAGGTGGTTTCGGACTAACTTTTGATAGGTTGCTGTTGCTGGTTTGCTGGTACTGATGTTGCTCTTCGCGAACGCAAATTGACTCACGCATTCGCGAAGGGGAAATTTGTACATACCCATTTTGTGCTTCGCAGTCGCGGCCGAGGGCATGCATTCGCGATGGAGAGGACGCGTTCGTGATTCAGCAGCCCAGTGAAGCATCGTGTTTGCGAGGCAAGGCTTGCATTCGCGAAGAAGAAAAATAGGGCAGCACATTTTTGTACTTCGCGAACGAGAGGCAAGGGTCGCGTTCGCGAAAAAGGAATGCCTGGACAGAAAATTTAAGTTCTGAAAATGGGACTTCGTTCCATTTTCCATTTTTGACGAAATGGAGTTCGGGAAGAGGCAATATTCGAGAAAGTTTCAAGAAAAACAACGGGGTAAATGTTCTTAACTCAATATTGGTCAAATTGCCCGAATTCATGGTTGTTTTTAACATTTAATTGGTGAATTAAGTTGGAAAATTTAGAAAACCCTCTTGGTTTAATTTTGAAGATTTGAGGGTCGAGTTGAAGTCTGAATTTGGTAAAATTTGTATGGTTGGACTCGTGGTTGAATGGGCGTTCATATTTTATAATTTTTTGTCGGGTTCCGAGACGTGGGCCCGATGAGCGATCTTTGGGTGAGATTTCAGATTTTTGTTGGAAAATTAGTATTTTTCATATGGAATTAATTCCTATAATTTGTATTGATTAAATCGAATTATTTGTGGCTAGATTCGAGGTGTTTGGAGGCTGATTCGCGAGGCAACGACATTGTAGAATAAAGAATTTCATAGTTTGAGGTAAGTAACAGTTCTAAATCTGGTTTTGAGGGTATGAAACCTCGGATTTTATGTTATGTGATCGGTTTGAGGTGACGCACATGCTAGGTGACGGGCGTGTGGGAGTGCACCATAGGAATTATGACTTGGTTAATTCCATGGAACTGTGTAGTTGAATAATCTGTTGATATCCGTACATTTTCCACGTATTAGATAAATAGATATACAAATCATGTTTAAACCCTGTGTTGACACTGTTGGAACCCACAGAGGTCATGTATATGTTGAATTATCTGCAAAACTATTGTTTCATACTTAGTCACGATTTTACTTTCATATTACATCTCAATCTCTATTGCTCATTATTGATGCATCATATAATTACTGTTTGGGGTGCTTATCATGATTTCTAAGAGCCCGAGAGACTGGAGAGTTTGATGACTGAGTCAGGTCAAGGGCTTGATTGTGAGGATAGTTATGGGATCGATCTGCACGCTGCAACATGTTTCATTTATGTATGCCATGATTGTCTTGTTATAGCGCTTGGGCTGAAGGATCCCCTCCGGAGTCTGTACACACCCCCAGTGAGCGCAGGTACCTATTGAGTGCGAGTGCCGAGTGCTGAGCGCTGAGTGATTGAGAGGAATGAGTGACTGTGAGGTTAGAGTGATTGTGAGTATTGAGTGACTATTAATCTGAGAGGATGCATTGATTTCATTATTGCTGTACTTCAGCTATCATGTATCACTTTTTTGAAAAAATTCTGAAAGACATTATCTTCTGTTTCAGTTGAACTTGACATGAAATTACTGTTTGAGTTTTAGATGATAAACATGAAAGCATGCCCACCTTCTTGTGTTGGAAATTACTGTAATTGGACTTAGCTGTGAAGCTCATCACTATCTTCAGCTCTTTATTTAGTATTGTTACTTGGTGAGTTGGTTGTACACACACTACACCATGCACCTTGTGTGCAGATCTAGGTACTTTCGGACATGCCGGTTGCTAGTTTTTCAAAGATTTATTTGTTGGAGACTATCGAGGTAGCTGCTTGACGTTCGCAGACATTGACTCTCTTTCCTTTTAATTTTTGTACTGTTCTATATTTTCAGACATTGTTATCATTTAGATGCTCATGTACTCAGTGACAATGGGTTTTGGGAGTGTTTGTATTGGTATTTGCGAGATTTTTATATTGTATTTAAATATTATGTTTTCAAACATAAGGGAAATCGTGATTTATTAAGGTTGTCCTCTTGTCTAGTATTAAGATAGGCGCCATCACGATAGGTGTGGTTTTGGGTCGTGACAAGTTGGTATTAGAGCATATGTTACAAAGGTCTAACGATTCATGAGCGGGTTTAGTAGAGTCTTGCGGATCGGTACGGAGACGTCTATACTTATCTTCGAGAGGCTGCCGAACCCTTAGGAAAATTTCACTTTCTTGTATTCTGTCATACGAATTTGTTAATTTTGGAAACTAAATTTCTATTATTCTATTCTCTCATAGATGGTGAGGACGCCTACTACCTGATCGGACAGTTAGCCACCAGTGCCACCAGTTAGGACCGCGAGAGGCCAAGGCCGTGGTAGAAGCCGAGGCCGAGGTAGAGGTCGAGGTGTAGCTCGTACAGCAATTGGAGCAGCTCCTATAGCATCAACAGTTGCTCCAGCTCAGGAGCAAACTCCATATATAGTTGAGCCGGCGAGACCAGCTCAGGCACTAGCTATGCCTATTGTGATTCCAGGCCTCCATGAGGCTCTAGCATAGATATTGTCTGTTTGCACATGCCTTGCTCGGGTGCTATCAGCTGTGGCCACACCAGCAACTTCTCAGGCCGGGGGACGTACTCATACCCCTATTTCCCGTACTTCAAAGCAGGTAGTACAGGGACTTCAGATAGCGGGGGCACTACCAGCCTAGCCGGTTGCAGCTGTAGTCCCCGTTATGGCTGTTGATAGGTAGAGGAGACTTGAGAGATTTGGCTGTAAGGCCCCGTAAAATTTTACAAGGTAATTTATGTTTTTGTGATGCCGAACTAGGATCACGTGCTCGCACGTTTTGGGTTGAACAATGCACTAGGGAGTAAAGGAAAAGTTTCGGCAGAAGAGGACATATCTGCGACCCATTATGCGGTCGTAGAATCACTCTGCGGACCGCATAATGGCCGCATAGTGAAGCAAATGCGCGGCAACTTGGAGGAAGATCTACGGTGCATTATGTGACTGCAGACCAGTTCTGCGGTGCATTATGCGACCGCAAAATAGGTATGCGGGCCGCTTAACCACCGTAGACCGAGGCAGGCGACCCCCAGTTTTCGGCACCAATTGTGCGGCCGATATACGGACCGCATATCAATTCTGCGATCGCATATGCGACCACAAATCCTATTCCAGAGCTTCATTTTTGGGTTTTTATAACCCGATCCTACTTCGATTAAATAAACACAATGGACCATTTTTGAGCTAAAACTTGATATTTTGAGAGTGAGAGAGTGCCCTAGTGTGGGACGGTGATCTTCAATAAATTGTCCTTCAATTCTTGCTCAAATATTTAAAGATTAAGAAGGAAAACTCACTAGGTCTTCATGCTAGAGGTAAGATTCTACACCCTAGCCCTTAATTTCGAAATTTTTCTAAAAATCAGTAATTAGCAAGACAATTCTTGGGAATGGGAGTTGTTTATTTTGCATGCAAGTGTTATTAAAGGGTGTAGGAAGATTGTGAGCTAAACATGGTAAAGAATGGGTTGTGGGATAATGGAATCCTCCATAAAAGGACCTTGAAATCTTAATTCACAAATAATGTTTGATAAAATGCTCAAATGAGCTAGAACCATGATCATCTCCCTAATTTTGTTTCAACTTGTTATATTTCCAAAATAGATTGAAGTTGTTAAGAATTTCAGAACATTTTAGAGTTCAAGGAAGCTCAATTGAGGTATATTTGCTAAACTCTTCTTTAAGAATTGGAACCCCCAATATCCTTGTAAGCTCCAAGATATTTATTATAAATCGCGTATTCCGAATAAGTTTTGTGACAAAGATATATGTTCAATTCGTGTTTAAAATGCTCTTATCATATTGTATTACAAATTGAGGATGTGTTCTAAACTATGGATTGTGTATCTACATGTTATGATTCCAAGCCGTTACTTATGTGGAAATTATTATGCCAAATTGTGTAAAGATTGTGATTGGGATAACACTTTCACCCACATACATTGGGGTGAGGCGGCAATGCCGCTTTGTGTATAATTATTGGTATTGTTGCTGCACCACCACCCACCTATATGTATTTTGTGTAGGTATTAGTTTCGTTGATGCATTTCCACCCGCATATATTGGAGAGAGGCGGCATGGCCGCTTTGTATAGGTGTTTGGTACTATGGTTATACATCCACCCGCATACATTGGGGTGAGGTGGCAGGGCCGCTTGAAAAGAGTTTTGGTATTGTGCTTACACCTCCACCTGCATACATTGGGGTGAGGCAGCGGGGCCGCTTTGTGTGAAAATGGATACAGAGGATCTCATCTTAAATTCTATAAATGTTATTGCTAGATCTTGATAAGGTTGCTTTGGCTTAAATGGCTATCTATTCTATTCTATTGTCGCCTTGAATCATCATATTCATATTGTATTCCGAATTCTTAAATTTGTGGTTTTCATACTAGTACTATTCGACATGTAGTAACATCCCTTATTGCCGGGGGCGCTGCATCTTTAATGGATGCAGCTGGTTCCACATCGGAGGATATTGACTAGTGATAGCGATGCTCATTCTTCCCCGCTGACTTGGTGAGCCCCAACTCATTCCGGGATTGTGCATCTTTTGCTTCGTATATGTTATCGTGTTTTGAGGTATAGCCGGAGCCTTGTTGCGGGCACTATCATTGTACTCTTTGGTAGCTTTAGAGGCTCTGTAAACTTAGTGTGGGTTTGTATATGGGTGTTGGGAATGTTAAACAAATTGTGTTATGATTAAATCACTCGTTCCACTTTGAACCATGAAGGTGTGTGTGTGTTTTGAGACTTATTAAATGAGGTAACTTATGATATTGAATTGGTATTGTTGACATGATCACCTTGTTGTCTAATTAACGAAAATATGTATTATCCTTATTCGTGGATGAGTTTGGATAGAAGAAAATCTAACAGGATTGCTCGGTCGGGTTCAATTGGTTGAGCGGCGATCGCGCTCCTCAATTTTGGGGCGTGACAAACTTGGTGTCAGAGCCTAAGGTTTTAAAGTGTCCTAGGATGTCGCGGAGCCGTGTCTAGTAGAGTCCTTCTTATCGGTGTGTTGTTGACCACATCTATAATTAGGATGCTACTTGGGCATTTAGGAATAATACCCTTCTTTCATGTTCTCAATCGTGTGATAAAGCTGATTACATGATTATTCCTCCTTTAACTCATGCGTTGCTCTAATTTTCAATACATGGCACCTTAGAAGAAGGCAAGAACTCGCCAAAGAGCCAATGTCACCCCAGGAGTGGTAGTTGATCCTATATTTGATGATGTGGGTGAGCACTCGAGGGGTGAGGATATTCCCCCAGTTACTGCGCTGCTTGATTCTACCATAGTTGATCAGACCACACCTATCCCTACACCTGCTGAAGGTGCAACGGTCCCTCCAAAAGATATTCCAGTTCCACCTCCAGCGCCAGCTTCCGATTCTGGTGTTTTTGATGTTGATCTTTGGGGAGCCATATAGATGCTGGCACAAATAGTGGCTTCTTAGGCCCATTGATCGAGTGTTGGGCCTAGTTCTTCGAGTCAGCCAGGGGAATCTACTAGTTCCAGGTTGAACAAGTTTCTTTAGCTAGATCCTCCAGTGTTTACGGGTACTAATCTCGAGGAGGACGCCCAGGAATTCATTGATGAGATGAACAAAACTCTCCAGGTTATGCATGCTACAGAGACGGAGGGAGTGGAGTTGGCATCCTACCGCCTGAAAGGGGTGTCCTATTCTTGTTTGAGTTGTGGGAGGAATACGGGAGCCCTCCGGCAAGGTGGGGTGAGTTCACAAATGCCTTTATGGATCATTTCTTGCCTGTCGAAACTAAGGCAGCTTGTGCCGCTGAGTTTGAAAGCCCGAAGAAGGGTAGTATGAATGTGTGGGAGTACCATATGGAGTTTGCGCGCCTTTCCAAGTATGCTATTCACATGTTGCCCACTATGGAGGCTAGAGTGTGTCGGTTTGTACAGGGCCTTTTCCCCTTGGTTAATAATGAGGCCGCTACAGCTGCCTTGAATTCCGATATGAACTATGGTAAGATTGTGGCATTTTCTCAAGGCACAAAGACCCGCAAATTGAAGAATAGAATGGAGCATCAGAGTAATAGCAAGGCTCGGTCCGCGAGCAACTTTGGTGGTGGTAGGTCGGCATTCAGGGGAGGGTTATCAGGATAATCATTCGCTCAGTCTTTGATGAGTGCACAGTCATCTGGACCCAGTCAGGGTAACAGGGGACCCCACCTGTAGGGTCGGCCCGATGAAAGGTTTCAGCAACGGAGGCTCCCATTCCCTAAGTGTGGGAAGATGCACTTTGTGGCCTGCTTCATGGACCTACCTATATGTTATGGGTGCGCTGTGAGGGGTCACATTCAGATGGATTGCCGCTCGTCCCGCCGAAACATGGGCAGAAGTGCGGCGCAGCTAGATAATTCTGCAGCTACTATATCCACAACACCTCCAGCTTGAGACACTCCAGCACCCGCAGGGCATGGTTTAGCTAGGGGTGGTGCACAGAATGCGAGAGGACCTAGTAGATTTTATGTTATGCGGAGGCGTCGAGATTCAGAGGCTTCTCCAAATGTTGTCACATGTATATTGACTATTCAATCCCATGGTGTATATGCTCTTATTGATCTCGATTCCACTTTGTCATATATCACTCCTTATGTTGCTATGGATTTTGGGATAGAACCGGAACAGCTTCCTGAGTCGTTCTCTGTATCTACTCCGGTCGGTGAGTCTATTTTGGCCGTGTGGGATTATAGGGATTGTATTATCATGTTGCGTGGTCGGGACACCATGGCCGATCTCATCGAATTGGCATGGTCGATTTTGATGTAATAATATGGATGTATTGGCTTTATTCTTGTTTTGCCAAGTTTGATTGCCGAACCAGGACTGTTAGGTTTGAATTTCCAAATGAGCCAGTTATTGAATGGAAGGGTGATGATGTAGTGCTGAAGGGTAGGTTTATTTCTTACATTAAAGCCACAAAGATGATTAACAAGGGTTGTATCTATCATTTGGTCCGGGTAACGAACACCGACACTGATGCACCTACACTTGAGTCCGTACCTGTTGTGAATGAATTTTTGGGAGTCTTTCCAGATGAACTCCATGGGATCCCACCATACAGGGAGATTGATTTCGGGATTGATGTGATGCCAGACACGCATCCTATATCTATTCCACCCTATAGAATTGCACCGGCAGAATTGAAGGAACTAAAGGAGTAGCTGAAGGACTTGTTAGAAAAGGGTTTCATCCGGCCGAGTGTGTCACCTTGGGGCGCACCGGTCTTTTTTGTAAGGAAGAAAGATGGGTCACTGAGAATGTGTATTGACTATTGGCAGCTCAACAAGGTCACGGTCAAGAATAAGTACCCATTGCCAAGGATAAATGATTGTTTGACCAATTGCAAGGTGCTAAGTACTTCTCCAAAATTGATTTACGATCCGGGTATCACCAATTGAAGATCAAGGAGCAGGATATTCCGAAAATAGCTTTCATTACCTGGTATCGGCACTTTGAATTTCTAGTAATGTCTTTCGTGCTAACAAATGCCCCCGCAACATTCATGGATCTTATGAATCGGGTTTTCAAACATTTCCTCGACTCCTTCGTGATAGTGTTTATTGACGATACTCTTGTTTATTCGAGGAGTCGGGAAGACCATGCCGATCACCTCAAGGCAGTATTGCAGACTCTGTTTCAGCACCAGTTGTATGCGAAATTTTCGAAATGTGAATTTTGGCTCAAATCTGTTACATTCTTGGGTCATTTCGTCTCAAGAGAAGGAATTGATGCTGATCCTCAGAAAATTGCAGCTATGAAGAATTGGCCGAGGCCTACAACCTCAATAGAGATTCGCAGTTTCCTAGGCTTAGTGGGTTTTTTCAGGAAGTTTGTGGAGGGGTTTTCTACCCTTGCCTCTCCGTTGACTAAATTGACTTAGAAGTCAGTTAAGTTCCAACGACTAGATGCTTGTGAAAGGAGCTTCTAGGAGTTGAAATCAAGATTGACTACGGCACCGGTGTTGACCCTACCAGAGGGTATAGATGGATTTGTGGTATATTGTAATGCTTCAAGAATCGGGCTTGGATGTGTATTAATGCAACATGGAAAGGTTATAGCTTATGCTTCTAGGCAACTCAAGAATCACGAAAAGAACTATCCAACACATGATTTAGAACTTGCGGCAGTAGTATTTGCATTGAAAATTTGGCGTCATTATTTATATGGGGTCCATGAGGATATATTAACGGAACACAAGAGCCTTCCATATATTTTCAAGCAGAAGGAATTGAATCTAAGGCAGAGAAGATGACTTGAGTTACTCAAGGACTGCGACATTGATATCCTATATCACCCGGGAAAGGGCAATGTTGTGGCGAATGCTCTTAGCCAAAAATCTATGGGTACTTTAGCACACTTGGAGGCATATAAAAGGCCATTGGCCAAGAAAGTTCATCGATTGGCTAGTTTGGGAGTTTGTCTTATGGACTGAAGGAGGGGTGATTGTACAAAATAGGGCTGAATCATCACTTGTTGTGAAAGTCAATGAGAAACAATGCAATGATCCATTGTTGGCACAACTGAAAGAGGGGATTCATAAACATAAGACCATGGCCTTTTCTCTTGGCAGGGATGATGGTACACTAAGGTACCAAGGGTGATTATGTGTTCCAAACGTGGATGATCTCCGGGAAAGAATCATGACTGAGGCTCACACTTCTAGGTATTCCATGCACCCGGGCTCTACAAAAATGTATCATGATCTCAAGAAAGTCTATTGGTTGAATGACATGAAGAGAAATGTGGCGGAATTTGTGGCAAGGTGTCCGAATTGTCAGAAGGTAAAGGCCGAACACCAACGGCCCGGTGGGTTGGCCCAGAAAATAGAAATTCCAACGTGGAAGTGGGAAATGATTAATATGGACTTTGTGGTAGGACTACTGCGCACTCCACGCAAGTTTGACTCAATTTGGGTGATTGTGGATCGACTCACGAAATCAGCACACTTTTTGCCGGTTAAGGCAACCAACACAGCGGAATAGTATACTCAATTGTATATCAAAGAAATAGTCAAGTTGCATGGCTTTCCAGTTTCCATCATATCTGATCGGGGCCCACAATTCACTACTAATTTTTGGAAGAAATTTCAGCAAGGTTAGGGTACTCAGGTAAATCTTAGTACATCATTTCACCCGCAGACTGATGGGCAGACAGAATGGACTATTCAGACGCTCAAGGATATGTGGCGTTCTTATGTTCTTGACTTCAAGGGTAGCTGGAATGATCATCTTCCACTCATAGAATTTTCTTACAACAATAGCTATCATGATAGTATTCAGATGGAACCGTTCGAGGCTTTATATGGAAATAGATGTAGACCTCCCATTGGGTGGTTCGAGATTGGGGAAGCAGAGTTGATAGGACCAGACCTCATGCATCAGGCTATGGAAAAAGTTTAGATCATTAAGGAGCGGTTGAAGACTGCTCAGAGTCATCAGAAGTTCTAATCGGATGTTCGTCGTAGGGATTTGGAGTTCAAAGAAGATGATTGGGTATTCTTGAAAGTTTCCCCCAT
>AWOL01S0014128.1:0-74066 GCA_000715115.1 Nicotiana otophora
GGACCAGACCTCATGCATCAGGCTATGGAAAAAGTTTAGTTCATTAAGGAGCGGTTGAAGACTGCTCAGAGTCATCAGAAGTTCTAATCGGATGTTCGTCGTAGGGATTTGGAGTTCAAAGAAGATGATTGGGTATTCTTGAAAGTTTCCCCCATGAAAGGTATAATGCAATTTGGTAAGAAAGGGAAATTGAGTCTAAGGTATGTCAGGCCGTAAAGAATCATTCAGAGGATCGGTGAGGTAGCGTACAAGCTTGAGCTAGCACCCGAGATGTCATTAGTGCACCCGGTATTTCACATGTCTATGTTGAAGAAAGTGGTTGGAGACCCAACACTCATTGTTCCGGTTGAGATTATTAAGGTTAATGAGAAATTGACTTATGAAGAGATACCAGTTTGTATTATTGATCGACAAGTTTGAAAGTTGAGAAATAATGAAATTACATCCGTGAAAGTGCTAGGGCAAAACCAAGAAGTTGAAGATGCTACTTGGGAGGCCGAGGAAGAAATGAAGAAAAAGTAACCTTATTTGTTTGAATAGCTATGTATTTATAAAGTTATGGTCTATGAAAATTCTAAGAGTTACTTTCTATGAATTATGTATCATTTGTACAGTTGATGTTAAGGGTGTTCCTTTCCTGGTAATATATTGCTTATGAGGCTACGGTTAGTGTTGTTCTTGTGTTATATGGTATAGTCAATTGTGTATATGTTGTTTGGATTGGTTTCTGGGATTCTCTGATGGTTGGATAGGCCCAGTTACAGGGGAGACTTTGGAAAAACTTTTGGAAATTTAGGGAGTTAGCCAAATTTTGAAACTATTGGTATGTGTGAATTAATTGTTGGGCCATATTGAATGCTAATAGTGAACTTTGACCCTCATTCGAGGATGAATGATCCAAAGTGGGGGAGAATGTAAGGCCCCGTAAAACTTTGCAAGGTAATTTATGTTTTCGTGGTGCCGAACTAGAATCACGTGTTTGGAGATTGTAGAAATTCTTCGTGGCGAGCTTCCGAGCCGCGGCTCAAACTTTTTGGGTTGAACAATGCACTGGGTAGTAAAGGAAAAGTTTTGGCAGAAGAGGGCATTTTTGCAACCCACTATGCGGTCATAGAATAACTCTGCGGACCGCATAATGGCCGCATAGTGAAGCATATGCGGGGCATCTTAGAGGAAGATCTGCGGTGCATTATGCGACCGCAGACCAGTTCTACAGTGCATTATGCGACCACATAACAGGTCTGCGGGCCTCATAACCATCGCAGACCCAGGCAGGCAACCCCCATTTCTCAGCACCAATTATGCGGAGCTTCATTTTTGGGTTTTTATAACCCGACCCTATTTCGATTAAATAGACACAATGGACCACTTTTGAGCTAAAACATGATATTTTGAGAGTGAGAGAGTGCCCTAGTGTGGGAGAGTGATCTTCAATAAATTGTCCTTCAATTCTTGCTCAAATCTTTTAAGATTAACAAGGAAAACTCACTAGGTCTTCATACTAAAGGTAAGATTCTACACCCTTGCCCTTAATTTCGAAATTTATCTAAAAATCGGTAATTAGCAAGACAATTCTTGGGAATGGGAGTTGTTTATTTTGCATGCATATGTATCAAAGGGTGTAGGAAGATTGTGAGATAAATATGGTAAAGAATGGGTTGTGGGATGATGGGATCCTCCATAAAAGGACCTTGAAGACTTAATCCACACCTAGTGTTTGATAAAATGCTCAAATGAGCTAGAACCATGATCATCTTCCTAATTTTGGTTCAACTTGTTATATTTCTAAAATAGATTGAAGTTGCTAAGAATTCCGGAATATTTTAGAGTTTAAGGAAACTCAATTGAGGTATGTTGGATAAACGTTTCTTTAAGAATTGGAACCCCCAATATCCTTGTAAGCTCCAAGATATATTTTCCAAATCGATTATTCCGAATACGTTTTGTGACAAAGATATATGTTCAATTCGTGTTTCAAATGCTCTTATTATATTGTATTATAAATTGAGGATGTGTTCCATACTATGGATTGTGTATCTACATGTTATGATTCCAAGTCGTGATTTATGTGGAAATTATTATGCCAAATTGTGTAGAGATAGTGATTGGGATTACACCTCTACCCGCATACATTGGGGTGTGGCGGCAATGCCTCTTTGTGTATGATTCTTGGTATTGTTGTTGCACCACCACCCACCTATATATATTGGGGTGAGGCGGCATGGCCGTTTTGTGTAGGTATTGGTATCGTTGATGCGTTCCACCTGCATATATTGAGGTGAGGCGACATGGCCGCTTTGTGTAGGTTTTTGGTACTATGGTTATACCTCCACCCGCATACAATGGGGTGAGGCGGCAGGGCCGCTTGATTAGAGTTTTGGTATTGTGCTTACACCTCCACCTGCATACATTGGGGTGCGGCGGCGGGCCCACTTTATGTGAAAATGATTACAGAGGATCTCATCTTAAATTCTATAAATGTTATTGCCAGCTCTTCATAAGCTTGCTTTAGCTTATATGGCTATCTATGATATTCTATTGTCGCTCTGAATCATCATATTCATATTGTATTTTGAATTCTTAAATTGGGGTTTTGGTTTTCATAGTAGTACTATTCGACATGTACTAACATCCCTTTTTGTCGGGGGCGCTGCATCTTTAATGGATGCAGGTGGTTCCACTGTGGAGGATATTGACAAGTGATAGCGGTGCTCATTCTTCCCATCTGACCATGTGAGCCCCATCTCATTCCGGGGTTGTGCATCTTTTGCTTCGTATGTGTTATCGTGTTTTGAGGTATAGTCGGAGCCTTGTTACAGGCACTATCATTGTACTCTTTGGTATTTTTAAAGGCTCTGTAGACTTAGTGTGGGTTGTATATGAGTGTTGGGAATGTTAAACAAATTGTGTTATGATTAAATCACTCTTTCCACTTTGAACCATGAAGGTGTGTGTGTGTTTTGAGACTTATTAAATGAGATAACTTATGGTAATGAATTGGTATTGTTGACATGATCATCTAATTGTCTAATTAACGTAAATATGTATTATCCTTATTCTTGGATGAGTTTGGGTAGAATAAAATCTAATAGGCTTGCTCGGTCGGGTTCACTCATTTGAGTGCCGATCGCGCTCCCCGATTTTAGGGCGTGACATTGGGAGGCTTCGACCTCCATCATTAAGCAGTGCTGAGTCAGAGGATGCTCAGGTTTTTTTGGATAAGTGCTAGTGGATGCTTCGGTCCACTGGTATTCTCGAGACCAGTGGGGTCTCGTTCACTACTTTTTAGTTTTCTGGGGCTGCCTTCAGATGGTGGAAGGCTTATGAGTGGCGCAGGTAGATCGGTGTAGCACCACTTACATAGCAGGAGTTCTCTGTTCTCTATTTGGAGAAGTTCGTGCTACAGTCTCACAGAGAGGAGCTGTGCAGACAGTTTAAGCAGTTACGTCAGGATGGCATGTCTATGACACAGTACGAGATGACATTTTCTAAGTTGTCTCGTCTCGCAATTTGGTTGGTTCCTACTGATAGGGAGAGGATTAGGAGGCTCATTGATGGAAGTTACTATGGAGAGGGTATTTGGTGCTACTTTTGACGAGGTGGTTGACATTGCTCGAAAGATAGAGATGATCTGTAGCTAGGAGCATGGAGAGAGGGAGGAGAAGAGGCCTCGTGGACTGGGTGGTTTCAGCGGTGTTCCTTCAGGGGGTCAGTTTTACCACGGAAGGGGTCATCCTTACAGGCACACTCAGACGGGTCGTCCAGTTCACCATGGTGCATCATCCAGCCATGGTTTATATAGATCTCATGAGGGTCAGTCATCACTTAGTGCCCTTCCAGCCTAGAGTTCATCCCGTGCTCCTTCAGTTTAGGTTTCATTTTCACCGCGTGCTCCTAGCGGTTATTTTGATTCTCAGGGCACGATTCAGTCCTCACCACCACTAGTTTCAGGGAGTTGCTTTGAGTGCAGGGAGTTTAGGCATATGTGGAGGCAGTGTCCTCGTCGCCCGGGAGGTCCAGTACAACAGAGGAATCAGACTACGACTTTCGCACCAGTTACTTGGCCACCCGCCCAGCCATCTCGGGGTGGTGGTCAGGCAACTAGGGGTCGCCCAAGAGGGGGAGGCCGATCAGGTGGCTGTCAGGCCTGATTCTATAATTTTCCTGCTAGGCCAGATATTGTTGCTTCAGATGCAGTGACCATAGGTATTGTCTCAGTGTGCCACAACAAAGCTTCTAAATTATTTGACCCCAGTTCCACTTATTCGTATGTATCATCATACTTTACTTATTATAGGGATATGCCTTGTGAGTCCTTAGTTTCATATATTCGTGTATCTATGCCGGTGCGATACTATTATTGTGGGATGTATGTATCGGTCATGTGTGGTAACTATTGGGGAACTCGAGACTAGAGTTGATCTTTTATTGCTCGGTATAGTTGATTTTGATGTAATCCTGGGTATGGATTGGTTGTCTCCATGTCATGCTATTCTGGACTGTCATGCAACAATCGTGACATTGGCGATGCCAAGGTTGCCGAAGGTCGAATGGAGAGGTTATCTAGATTATGTTCCCAGTAGGGTGATTTCTTATTTCAAGGCCCAGCGTATGGTTGGGAAGAGGTGTTTATCATCTTTGGCATTTGTCAGAAATGTTGATGCAAATACTCTCACTATTGATTTAGTACAGGTAGTATGAGATTTTTCGTATGTATTTCCTGCAGACCTGTCGGCTATGCCACCCGACATAGATATTGATTTCGGTACTGACTTGATGCCAGGCACTGAACCCATTTCTGTTCCTCCATATCACATGGCACCAGCTGAATCGAAAGAGTAACTTTAGGAACTTCTTGATAAGGGGTTTATTAGTCCTAGTATGTCGCCTTGGGGTGCACCGATTATGTTTGTGAAAAAGAAAGATAGTACTACATGGATGTGCATCGATTACAAGTAGTTGAACAAAGTTACAATCAAGAACAAGTATCCTTTATCGTGTATTGATGATTTATTTGACTAGCTTTAGGGAGAAAGGGTATTCTCCAAAATTGATTTGAGATCCGGGTATCACAAGTTGAAAATTCAGGATTCGGATATTTTAAAGACGACATTCAGGACCTGTTATGGTCACTATGAATTTCGCGTGATGTCTTTTGGGCTGACCAACGCCCTAGCAGTATTTATGCACTTGATGAATAGTGTATTCCAGCCATATCTTGATTCATTTTTCATAGTATTTATTGATGATATCCTTGTGTACTCACTTAGCCACGAGGAGCATGCACAACACTTTGGTATTGTATTACAGAGGCTGGGAGAGGAGAGACTGTATTCCAAATTCTCTAAGTGTGAGTTTTGGCTTAGTTCTGTGGCATTCTTGGGACACATACTGTCCAGTGAAGGAATTAAGGTGAATCCGAAGAAGATAGATGCAGTTCAAAGCTGGCTTAGTTCTTTAACTATTGAGATTTGGACTTTTCTCTGATTGGCCGGTTATTATTGTCTCTTTGTGGAGGGTTTCTCGTATATTGGCTCTCCTTTGACTAAATTGACCCAGAAAGGTGCTCCGTTCAAGTGGTCAGATGAGTGTAAAGAGAGCTTTCAGAAGCTTAAAACAGCTTTGACTACAACCCCCATATTTGGTGTTGCCTTCCGGTTCAAGATCTTATACTGTGTATTGTGATGCTTAGCGTATTGGTTTCGGAACAGTGCTGATGTAACATGGTAGGGTGATTTCCTATGCGTCTAAATAGTTAAAGGTACATGAGAATAATTATCCGATCCACGAACTTGAGTTAGCAGCTATTGTTCGTGCCTTAAAGATTTGGCGGCATTATTTGTACACTGTCCATTGTGAGGTTTATATAGATCATCGGAGTCTATAACATTTGTTTAAATAGAAGGATCTTAATTTGCAGCAATGGAGGTGGTTGGAGTTGTTTAAGGATTATGATATCACCATTCTCTACCATCCCGAAAAGGCCAATGTGGTGGTCGATGCCTTGAGTCGTAAGGCGGAAAGTTTGGGCAGCTTAGCATACTTATCGGTAGCAAAGAGGCTTGTGTGGCTTCTCAGTCTTCTCTTTCTGATCGTATCAGAGAATGTTAGAATGGTGACCCCCATTTGCTTGTCCTTAAGGATAAGGTTCGGCACGGTACTACCAAGGAAGCCACTATTGGGGATGATGGTGTATTACGGATGCAGGTTTGGCAATGTGTGCCTAATGTAGATGGTTTGCGTGAGTTGGTTCTCCAGGAGGCTCACAGTTTGCGGTACGCCATTCATCCAAGTGCCACGAAGATGTATCATGATTTGAGGCAGCACTATTGGTGGAGGCGAATGAAGAAAGATATAGTTGGGTTTGTAGCTCGGTGTTTAAATTGTCAATAGGTGAAGTACGAGCATCAGAGACTTGAAATTCTGGAGTGGAAGTGGGAGCGTATTACCATGGACTTCATAGTTGGGCTCCCATGGACTTTGAAGAAGTTTGATGCTGTGTGGGTGGTTGACCAAGTCTGCGCATTTTATTCCAGTTGGTACTACTTATTCTTCAGAGTAGTTGGCTGAGATTTATATCCGCGAGATTGTTCGCCTTCACGGTGTGCCAGTGTCCATCATTTCAGATTGGGGCACGCAGTTTACATCACAAATTTGGAAGACAGTGCAGCGAGAATTGGGCACACAGGTTCAGTTGAGTATAACATTTCACCCTCAAACGGACAGAAAGTCCGTGCGCACTATTCAGATATTGGAGGATATGTTATGCTCTTGTGTCATTGATTTTCGGGGTTCTTGGGATCAGTTCCTTCCACTCGTGGAGTTTTCTTACAATAACAGCTACCAATCGACCATTTAGATGGCTCCGTATGAGGCTTTATATGGGAGACGATGTCGGTCTCTGGTGGGTTGGGTTGAGTAGAGTGAGACTATGCTATTGGGTATTGATTTGGTGTAGGATGCTTTGGAAAAGGTTAAATTGATTCAGGATGGACTTTGCACGACACAGTCTAGATAAAAGAGTTCTGCCGACAGGAAGGTCCGTTATGTTGCTTACATGGTTGAGGAGAAGGTTCTGCTTAAGATTTCACCAATGAAGGGTGTGTTGAGGTTCTAGAAGAAGGGAAAGTTGAGCCCTCGATATATTGGGCCTTCTGAAATACTTAAGAAGATTGGAGAGATGGCTTATGAACTTGCTTTGCCACCTAGTCTATTGGGTGTTCATCCAGTGTTTCATGTATCTATGCTCCAAAAGTACATATGACATCTGTCTCTTGTTTTGGATTTCAGCACAGCGCAGTTGGATGGTAATTTGACTTATGATGTGGAGCCGGTGACCATTTTAGATCGGCATGTTCGAAAAATGAGATCAAAGAACATAGCTTTAGTGAAAGTGGAGTGGAGAGGCCAGCCATTCATAGAAACTACTTGGGAGATTGAGCGGGAGATGCAGAGCAAATATCCAAACCTATTTGAGGCTCCAGTTATTATTCTAAACCCGTTTGACGATGAACGTTTGTTTAAGATGGGGAGAATGTAACGACCCGGCCGGTCGTTTGGAGTATTACAACCCCGTTCCCCTATTTACTGCTCAACTTGCCGGGGTAATTGGTTCGGGTCCGATGAGGTTTTCGAATGAATTGGAACACTTAGTTTCAGGGTATAAAGCTTAAGTTGAAATAGTGACCGGATATCGACTTATGTGTAAACGACCTCTGAATAGAATTTTGATGATTCCAATAGCCCCGTATGGTGATTTTGGACTTAAGAGCGTGTCCGGAAAATTATTTGGAAGTCCGTAGTTAAATTAGGCTCGAATTGGCTAAAATAGAAATTTAGGTTTGGAAGTTTGACTGGGGAGTTCACCTTTTATATATCATGGTCGGAATCCGATTATGGGAAATGGAATATCTCTGTTATGTCATTTATGACTTATGTGCAAAATTTGAGGCCAATCAGACTTGATTTGATAGGTTTAGGCGTCGAATGTAGAAGTAGGAATTTCCATGTTTCATTAGGCTTGAATTGGGGTGTGATTCATGTTTTTACCGTTATTTGATGTAATTTCAGGCTTTGACTAAGTTCATATGATGTTTTGGGACTTGTTTGTATATTTGGTTGAGGTCCCGGGGACCTCGGGTGTGTTTCGGGGTAGTTTCGACCAAGTTCTGTTGGTTTGCTGGTACAGATGTTGTTCTTCGTGAATGCAAAAGGACTCACGTGTTCGTGAAGGGGAAATTTGGACTGGTCCATTTTTTTCTTCACGTTTGCGACCGAGGGCACGTGTTCCCAAAGGTTCGTGGGGCAAAGCTACGTGTTTGCGATTGAGGCCTCGCGTTCGCGATTGAGGCCTTTTGGTTTAATTTGAAGATTTGAGGGTCGAGTTGATGTCGGAATTTGGTAAAATTTGTATGGTTGGACTCGGGTTAAATATGCATTCATATTGTATAACTTTTGTTGGGTTCCGAAACGTGGATCCTACGGGCGATATTTGGGTGAATGTTAGGATTTTTGTTGGAAAGCTAGTATTTTCCTATGGAATTAATTCCTATAATTTGTATTAATTGAATCAAATTATTTATGGCTAGATTCGAGGTGTTTGTAGGCCGATTCGTGAGGCAAAGGCATTGCACATTAAATAATTACATGGTTTGAGGTAAGTAATAGTTCTAAATCTGGTTCTGAGGGTATGAAACCCCGAATTTTGTGTTATGGGATCGGTTTTGAGGTGATGCACATGCTAGGTGATGGGCGTGTGGGAGTGTATCGTAGGAATTGTGACTTGGTCAATTTCATGGAACTGTGTAGTTGAATAATCTGTTGATATCCACACATTTTCCACCTATCAGAGAAATTGATCTATAAATCATGTTTAAACCATGTGTTGACACTGTTGAGACCCACAGAGGTCGTGTACATGATGATTTATCTGCTAAATTGTTGTTTCATACTCAGTCACGATTTTACTTGCATATTACATCTCAGTCTCTATTGCTCATTATTGATGCATCATATCATTAATGTTTGGGCTGCTTATTATGATTTCTGAGAGCCCGAGAGACTGGAGAGATTGATGACTGAGTGAGGCCGAGGGCTTGATTGTGAGGATATTTATGGGATCGGGTTGCATGCCGCAACATGTTTCATTGATTTATGCCATGATTGGCTTGTTATAGCTCTTGGGCTGAAGAAGCCCCTCCGGAGTCTGTACACACCCCCAGTGAACGCAGGTACCTACTGAGTGCGACTGTCGAGTGTTAAGCGCTGAGTGATTGAAAGGAATGAGTGACTGTGAGGGAAGAATGATTGTGAGATTGGAGTGAATGGGAGGACTGAGTGACTATTTCTCAGAGAGGATGCATTGATTTCATTATTGTTGTACTTCAGCTATCATATATCATTGTTTTGAAAATTTCTGAAAGACATTATCTTCTGTTTCAGTTGAACTTGACATGGAATTACTGTTTGAGTTTTAGATGATGAACTTGAAAGCATGCCTACCTTCTCATGTTGGAAATTACTGTAATTGGACTTAGCTGTGAAGCTCGTCACTATTTTCAGCTCTTTATTTAGTATTGTTACTTACTGAGTTGGTTGTACTCATACTACACCCTGCACCTATTGTGCTTATCCAGGTACTTCCGAACACGACATTTGCTAGTTTTTTGAAGCTTTATCCGTTAGAGACTATCGAGGTAGTTGCTTGACGTCCGCAGGCTTTGACTCTCTTTCCTTTTAGTTGTTGTACTGTTCTATATTTTCAGATAGTGTTTTATCAGTCAGACATTGTTATCATTTAGATACTCGTGTACTCAGTGACACCAGGTTTTGGGAGTGTTTGTATCGGTATTTGTGAGATTTTTGTATTGTATTTAAATATTATGTTTTCAAACTTAAAGAAAATCGTGATTTCTTGAGGTTGTCGTCTTGCCTAGTATTAAGATAGGCGCCATCACGACATGTGTGATTTTAGCTCGTGATAGTAGTGGTACACACACACATAGAGAGATAGTACCTTCTGTGCTTTATACTTGATCACATCTTTGTTCCATACTTGTTAAATTTATGAAATTGTACAGGTTATAGCAGGTATTACTTGTAATTCTTTCTTCTTTTACCTCGTCGAGGTTAGCGGCGATACTTATTGTGTACATTGGGTCAGTTGTACTCATACTATATTCTGCACTTAATTGTGTAGATCCAGGTGTTGGTACCAGCTATCATTAGCAGAGTTTCTTGTCTAGAGGACTATCGAGAGACGAAGTAGAACTGCATTTCCGCCCACAGTCTTGACTTGTCTTTCCTTATGTACTGTTGCTTTAATTCAGACAGTATTGTTATTTCATTTTTAGACTTGTATTCCGACGTAGAGCTCATGACTCTGTATTTACCAGTTTCTAGAGAGTTTATCATGTATTAGCGGTATCTGGTTATGTTGAGATTTAAAGCTTATGTTGGAGACCTGAAAACCAAAATGAAGAAAAAAGACCAAAAGTTCAATTCTTTTCTCTTTCCCATATGAATAATAAAAATTTAATAAATATATTATTTCTTCGGGGAACTTTAGTTTTCACTTTTTATGATTATATCTTTCTCTTCCTAATCTTCGCAGGTCCAAGATTTTAGGTTTCTCGGTTCCTACAAAAATCTGAGTTAATATAAGATACTAACTGGATGAACGGACTGGGTTCTAAGCTAAATATTCTTATACATTTAATGGATTTTTCAATATAAATACAGGTTATAGACAAGCTACTGGGTTCACGGGAACCCGTAGCTATTGAATTGAATAGTCAATTGGTAATTTCAAGATAAAGAATTAAGTGATATCGTAATAACATGCTCAAATTCCAAGGCAAAAAATATAAGAATTAAAAAACTCATAAAGGAAAAATCATAAAAAAAATTAGTAGTACTTAGTGAAATTATTCAATAATTACACTGAGAAGATAAAGTATTTCTAATAAATCAGGTCAAGTTGTACTTTTAATCTTTTTTCATTTGAACTTTCAGAATAATAAAACACAAATATAAATCGCCGAATAAAAGAAATTGTTAGAAATAAAAATATATTTAAGAAACTTTGTGGGAAAACATTCAAAATAGAAAAAAATATCTTTAAAATGATTTCTCTTTCGCAAACAAAATACTCGTGCTGGATCAGCGAACAATTAATTCTCAAGTCCTTTTTTGGTATATATCTTGTAAAATGGAAGATACTTAATATAAAAATTTAAATGTAGAAAAAGAGAAGGAAAATATAGTTACTTATTAATATTTTGATGATTCATCGTTTGTGATTGTTTCACAACAAATACGAACCTCGACCTGCATACAATCTATATCTACATCTACATCTTCCATATATATATATATATATATATAGACGTACTTGGTGAGGAGAGCCTCGTTTCAAAGTTTTCTTCGATAATGCGAAGATTCTATGTGTATCCACACCGAGACAGATCTTTACTATCAACTCTTTGATCAATGAAAATCGCGAACAAATTGCACGAAAAATATTGTGTTCACATTTTTCATTCAATGGCCCTGGCCAAGGTCTTAATTTGGTCGGTTATAATTCATGACAACATGGAGCTTAAACTCATTACCAAGAATTGACAGATTCCATCTTGATCAATCACTACTTCTACAAGTATTTAATCATACCCAATATCCTTTCAACTATTGCCCTAGGGCCATAGGTGTCTAGTATCAGAGCATAATAAATAACTTGTCAATTACTATGATGATATCAGGTCAAAGGAAACTCTTACATCACATTCTTCAAGAGAATATCCTATTGACAGTTTATGGTAATTCTAACCATTAGGAATTATCCAATGAATCGGTTCAATGATCATATCTCTATATGCATCATCTATTTATGTTATTTAGTTAATGATATCAACTAATCTTTATCCCATAAAGACGATCACATAAATATTGATCTAACCGGTTTACTAATATCCAAATTAATAATCCTACGATCAAGAACAAAATTTAGATTAAATTGTAAGAGACTTTACTCTCATTATCATGATCTCCATCATGATGACAAGTCTCAAAATTTAATCAAGGACCTTATTAAATTAATCAAGCAATTAATAATAACTATGATAAATGAATATCAAATGCCATATATTTTTATATCAAATAACATTCACAAAAATATGTTCAAATCATCAAATATGAGACTGGATATATGGAATATCTAATATATCCCTAACAATCTCCCACTTGCTCTAGAGCCAATCGCTCTTGTACTTCATTCTCAATTTCCACTTGTGCTTGTCAAACTCCTTTGCTCCAAGAGCTTTAGTGAATGGGTATGCAACATTTTCCTTTCCATCAACCTTTTGAATCTCGACATATCCACATTCAATGATCTATCTTATCAAGTGATACCTTCGCAAAACGTGTTTTGATATTTGGTGGGTTCTTGGTTCTTTTGCTTGAGAAATGGCTCCAGTATTGTCACACAACAATGGAACTGCACCTTCTATTGAAGGAACCACAACAAGTTCAGTTAAGAACTTTTTCATCCATACAGCTTCCTTAGTAGTTTCACTAGCTGCTATATATTCTGCTTCAGTAACTGAATCAGCTACTGTAGCTTGTTTAGAACCTTTCCAACTCACTGCACCACCATTTAAGGTGAATATATAACCAGAAATAGATTTGCTCTCATCTCTATCTGAAGAGAAGCTTGCATCAGTATAACCTTCAAACTTTAACTGAGAATCTCCCTAAATGAGGAATTGGTCTTTAGTCCTTCTTAAGTACTTAAGAATGGTCTTTACCACATTCCAATGTTCCTCACCAGGATTTTCCTGATATCGGCTAGTCACTCCTAGTGCATAAGCCACATTGGGGCGTGCACATGTCATGGTATACATGATAGCTCGCACTGTAATAACATATGGGATCCTACTCATGCGTCCTCTCTCTTCAGGTGTTTTAGGACAATCCTCCCCACTAAGAGTAATTCTAGTGCCTATCGGTAGATAGCCTCTTTTGGAATTATCCATGTTATACCTCTTTAAGATGCTATCAATGTACAAGGACTGGGAAAGCCCAAGCATCTTCATAGATTTATCTCTATAGATCTTTATTCCCAATATATAAGCTGCTTCTCCCAAGTCTTTCATGGAGAACTGTTCAGATAGCCAAACCTTGGCATTTTGCAATGCCGGTATATCATTTCCTATAAGCAATATATCATCAACATAAAATACTAAGAATATGATTGTGCTTCCACTAACCTTTTTGTAGACACAAGACTCTTCTTCGCATATAAGAAAATTGAACTTTTCAATTGTCTTATTAAAGAGAATATTCCAACTTCGAGAAGCTTGCTTTAGTCCATAAATGGATCTATGTAGCTTGCAAATTTTATAATGCTCAGGCGGGGATGTGAAGCCTTCAGGTTGTGTCTTGTACACATCCTCTTCTAGCTCACCATTAAGAAAAGTTGTTTTCACATCCATTTGCCATATTTCATAATCGTAGTATGATGCTATAGCAAGCAAAATCTGAATTGATTTGAGCATTGCCACGGGGGAGAATGTCTCATCATAGTTGACTCCTTCCATATGACGATATCCCTTGGCAACAAGACGTGCTTTGTAGGTCTTCACCTTTTCGTTTGCTCCAATCTTTTTCTTAAAAACCCATTTACAACCTATAGGTTTTATATCCTTTGAAGGTTCAACTAAAGTCCATACTTTATTTTCCTTCATGGATTTCATTACGGAATTCACGGCCTTTTGCCATCTATCATAGTCAGAACTTTGTATAGCCTCTTTATAGGTCTTACTGTCATCATCATTATGATCAACTTCATTTGATACATCATCTTGTACCATTAGATTTAATCAAGTTGATACATGACGTTCTCGTGTAGACCTTCAAATAGTTGCTTGTACAACTTGCTCACCTTGTGTTGGATTTGATTGTTGTTCAATTTGGTTTGGAACTGGTTCATTAATCTGTTCTTGAACTACATTTAGTTCTTGAACTTCAACTGTTAAAGATGGCAACTTCCTTGTCAACTTTAAAACTTTAACGACTCGGCCGGTCGTTTTGAGTATTACAACCCTGTTTCCCCATTTACTGCATAATTTATGCTTTACAGTTATTATGTGACTCACAAGGGTGATTGGTTCGGGTACGATGAGGTTTTGGAATAAATTAGAACACTTAGTTTCAAGGTTTAAAGCTTAGGTTAAAATAGTGACCAGATGTCGACTTATATGTAAACTGCCCGAAATAGAGTTTTGATGATTCCAATAGCTCCGTATGGTGATTTTGGACTTAGGAACATGTCCGGAAAACTTTTTGGAAGCACGTAGCTAAATTAGGCTTGAAATGGCTAAAATAGAAATTTAAGTTTGGAAATTTGACTGGGGAGTTGACTTTTTGATATCAGAGTTGGAACCTAGTTCTGAAAATTTTCATAGCTTCGATATGGCACTTATGACTTGTGTGAAAACTTTGAGGTCAATCGGACGTGACTGGATAGGTACCGACGTCGTTTGTAGAAATTGGAAGTTTCAAAGTTCATTAGGCTTTAATTGGGGTATGATTCGTGCTGTTAGTGTTGTTTAACGTGATTTGAAACCCCGAGTATGTCAGTATTATGTTACGGGACTTGTTTGTATATTTGAACAGGATCCCGAGTGGCTCGTTTAGTTTTGAGCGAGTCCAGACATTTTGGCACTCTAATGTTGTTCTGGATCCTTTGGAAAAGTGCAGACCGCATAATTTTGAGTGCGGCCGCACTTCAAAAGAAAAGTGTGGACCGCACAATTGTGAGAGGGGCCGCACTTCAGAGGAAAAGTGCAGACCTCACAATTTTGAGTGCGACCGCACTTCAGGGGTTCTGTAGGTTTGATGGTCCGACTTCGGAGGCCTATATCATTTACTCTACAACGAATTCGGAGATAATTTAAAAACAAAAGTTGTAGCCCTTTGAATCTAGTTTCCAGAAAAGTATAACATTAATCATTTGGACATTTATACAGAAAGGTATGGGTATTTTACTGAAGCCTGGTAAGCTGTCACTGTGAAGTGCAGCCGCACAATTTGGACGGCGGCTGTAGAACTTGGAAATGTGCGACAGCACTTGAAAATGTGCGGACCACACATTGGGAGAGCAGACTTGGAACTATATAGCCGAGGGTTAGGGTATTATTACATTTTTGGACTTTGGGAGCTCGGTTTGTGGCGATGTTTTATGGGATATTCAAGAAATTCATCGGGGTAAGTGATTCTAACTGAGATTTGGTTAACATACATGAATATATCATTGTTTTCATCATTTAATCAGCATTTTGAGATGGAAATTTGGGGGAAATTGTAGAAATTCCATAAAGCGAATTTTTGGGATTTGAATATCGATTTGGAGTCGGATTTGAGTGAAATTAGTATGGTTGAACATGTAATTGAATGGGTTGTCAAATTTTGTGAGTTTTGTCAGATTCCAAGACGTGTGCCCCACGTGTGATTTTAGAGTTAATTTCGGATTTTATAGGAAAATTAGTATTTTCATATGGAATAAATTCATATGATTTGTATTGACTGAATCGAATTAATTGTGACTAGATACGAGGCTTTTGGAGGCAAATTTGCGAGGCAAAGGCATCGCTGAGTAAAGAATTACACGGTTTGAGGTAAGTAACACTTCTAAACCTGGTTCTGAGGGTATGAATCCCTGAATTACATGTTGTATGAATTATTTGGAGATGACGCACATGCTAGGTGACGGGCGTGTGGGCGTGCATCATAGAAATTGTGAGGAATTGGTTCCGTGGAATTTTGTAGTCAAATAATCTTTGGCATTTTCTATGTAGTTTTTTGTGTTAAAGAAATTGAGCTGAGACTCATATTAAAGATCATGTTTAGGCTATACGCCGATATATTTTGGGACCTATATGGGTCGTATTACTGTTGAAGTATTTGTATTAAAATATTAATTTTGTACTGAGTCACATACGTCACTTGCATATCATATCTCAGCCTCTGTTGTCATTTATTGATACATCATATCATTAGGTCGGGTTGATTTTCATGTCATTGAGAGCCCGAGAGACTAGAGATTCTGAGTGATAATTATGGTTATTTATTTATGCCTGAATTTGGCTATTATAGCGCTTGGGCTGAAGGAGCCTCTCCGGAGTCTGCACCCCCCACAATGAGCGCAGTTGATATATATATATGTGGGATGGATCTTCCCATGGCATGGATCTTGCAATATATATATATATATATATATATATATATATATATATTGAGGGATGGATCTTCCCTGGGCATGGATCTTGCCCGAAGCATTTATATTGAGGGATGGATTTTCCCTGGACATGGATCTTGTTCGAATCCTTGACATTTGGGATGGATCTTCCCCTGGGCTGGATTGGCCTTATGCAGTACTGAGTGACTGATTGTTAGTTGATGGATATATATATATACTTGGGATGGATCTTAACTAGGCTGGATTGGCCATATACAATACTGAGTGTTTGAGTATTCTGAGAGTGTGAGTACACGAGGCTTCCATTGTGGTACATCACATATAACATATACTTTGGCATGTAGATATAACGATGTTATATTTCTCATATCATGCAGATTTTATCTATTTTTCCTGAACTGAGATTAACTGTTGAACTGGAAAGCATGCTTACATTTCTGTACTGTTATTTATGTATCAGACTGTACCTGTTAAGCTCGTCACTATCTTCAGCCCAGAGGTTAGTCTTGTTACTTATTGAGTTGGTTGTACTCATACTACACTCTGCACCTCGTGTGCAGATCCAGGTACTTTCGGATACATCGTTTGCCAGATTTGAGGATTTATTTGTTGGAGACTATCAAGGTAGCTGCCTAGTGTCCTCAAACCTTGACTCTCTTTCCTTTCAGTTATTGTATTGTTCTATATTTTCAGACGGTGTTCTTATTCGTTAGATTTTGTTATTAGTTAGATGCTCATGTACTAAGTGACACCAGGTTTTGGGAGTGTTTTGTATCTGAAATTGTGAGGTTTTCTTTGGAATTCAAATATTATATTTTCAAACTTAAGAGATTATTGTGACTTATTGGGGCCATCATGACAGGTTAGGATTTTGGGTCGTGACTAGTTGGTATCAGAGATCTAGGTTACATAGGTCTCACGAGTCATGAGCAGGTTTAGTAGAGTCTTGCAAATCGATACGGACACGTCTGTACTTATCTTCGAGAGGCTGCCGAACCCTTAGGAAAATTTTACTTTCTTGTACTGTGTCGTGCAAATTTGTTGATTCCGGGAACTAAATTTATGTTGTTCTATTCTCTCACAGATGGTGAGGACACGTACTACCGGATCGGATGGTCAACCACCAGTGCCACCAGTTAGGGCTGCGAGAGGCCGGGGCCATAGTAGAGGCCATTGCCGAGGTAGAGGTCGAGGTGTCGCTCGCACAACATTTGGAGAAGCACCTGTAGCACCACCAGTTGCTCCAGCTAAGGAGCAGATTCCAGATGTAGTTGAGCTGGCAGGACCAATTCAGGAACCAACAGTGCCTATTGTGATCCCAGGCCTTCAGGAGGCTCTAGCATAGATATTGACTATTTGCACAGGAATTGCTCGGGTAGTTTCGGCTCCGCACCAGCCACTTCTCAGGACGGGGGAGGTACTAATATCCCTGTTTCCTGGACTCCAGAGCAGGTAGTGCACTGACTTCATATACCGGGGGCACTACCAGCCCAACCAATAGCCGCTGCTCAGGCCTCCGTAATCCCCATTATGGTAGATGATGAGAAGAGGAGACTTGAGAGATTTGGGAGGCTTCGACCTCCATCATTTAGCGGTGCTGAGTTAGAAGATGCTCAGGATTTCTTGGATAGATGCCAGCAGATACTCCGTACAACGGGTATTATGGAGACTAGTAGAGTCTCATTTACTCTTTTCAGCTGACCGGAGAAGCCTTCAGATGGTGGAAGACTTATGAGAGGAGAAAACCAGTTGGTTTAGCACCACTATCGTGGCATGAGTTCTCCATATAATTTCTAGAGAAGTTTGTGCCATAGACCCATAGAGAGGAACTGCGCAGACAAATATTTACGTTAGGAGGACTTGTTCGTGACTCAGTATGAGATACGGTTTTCAGAATTGGCTCGTCATGCAGTTTGGTTGGTTCCCACTGAGAGGGAAAAGATCAGGAGGTTCATTAATGGCCTCAACCATCAGTTCCATTTTTTTATGACTCTGGGGAATGTAGAAGGTGTTAAATTCGATGAGGTGGTTGACAGTGCCCGACGACTAGAGATGGTCTGTACTCAGGAGCATGAGGAGAGAGAGGCAAAGAGGTCTCGTTGTCTGGGTAATTCCAGCGGCTTCCCTTTTGAGCGATAGCCCTATTATGGTAAGGGTCATCCTTACAGGCCCGCTCAGATGGCTCGTTCAGCTCATCGTGGTGTATCAGCTAGCCATGGTTCATATAGTGCTCGACAAAGTCAATCATCCCTTAGTGCACTTCCAGCTCAGAATTCATCTCATGTACCATTAGTTCAGGGTTCATCGGTACTAGGTGCTTCTGGTGGTTATTCTAGTTATCGAGGTCCGCCTCAGAACTTGCCACCATTTTCAGAGGGGGGTTGCTTAGAGTAAGGAGATTTGGGTCACATAAAGAGATATTGCCCTCGCCTTATGGGAGGTTCAGCTCAGCGGAGGAGTCAGACTACAACTTCTGCACCAGTTGCGCCACCACCCGCCCAGCCAGCTCGAGGTGGGGCTCAGTCAGCTAGGGGTCGCCCAAGAGGGGGAGACTGATCAGGTGGCGGTCAGGACCGATTTTATGCTTTTCCTGCTAGACCAGATGTTGTTGCTTCAGATGCAGTGATCACAGGTATTGTCTTAGTGTGCCACAGGGAGGCATCTATATTATTTGACCTTGGTTCCACATATTAGTATGTTTCATCATATGTTTATTCATTATCTGGATATGCAGTGTGAGTCCTTAGTTTCACCTATTCATGTATCTACGTCGGTGATCTATACTATAATTATGGACCGTGTGTATCGGTCGTGTGTGGTAATTATTGGGGGACTAGAGACCAAAGTTGATATTTTATTGCCCAGTATGGTCGATTTTGATGTTATCGTGGGTATGATGAGTTATCAGATGTTTTGTTATATGGATTTAAGCCAAGTGGGGGAGTCTGCTATCTACAATTCGATTGTACGATTATGTGCGGCATTGGTTTTTGGTCCAAGGCATAAGCCAAGTGGGGGAGTCTGCTATCTACAATTTGATTGTACGATTATGTGCGACTTGTAGAGGTTGATATCGGGGATGACTTGAGTAAAATAATTTCTTGAATGCGGGTTATATTACATTTTATGAAAAGTCATGAAACGATTAATTTTTTATTTTGATGGATGTAGTGTGCACGGAGTATGAATTTGATTGGTGCTGCTAAGGCAGGGTTACCTCTATAAGTGTTGATGTGCTAATGAGGCACGTGTCTTTCAGCCCGTTCGGGCGGTACAATTTAGATTTGAGAAAAATGGGAGACTCCCGAGAAGGTTCTAATGGGTTCGAGATTTATATATAACAATCGAGAATTTTTCCGGATTTGTGTATGGATATAATTTGAGATTTACATTTTATGGTGCCAGACTTGCGGTAATTATGCATGACTATGGATTCTACATTCCAGTATAAGAAAGGTAAAAGAATAATTTTAAATTCACATAGGGTATTTTCAGAGTGGGCCTTTCGGTTGTGGTACTTATAGGGGTGCTTAGGAAGAATATAGTAACATATGGGCCTTAGGGCGATGCGATTTTATGTTAGGATGTCTTGTAGTGAGTTTTGGATAAGGATCATTGTGTTCTGACAAGGAGAAGTGTCAACTTGAGGGTAATTATGGTGTGGTGAGGGATTAAGATTTACATGTACAAGGTGTCAGTTCATTCTGGAATGGAAGGTCACGAATTATGGACAAAATGGTCAGTGTCATATATTTAGATGAATGTTTTAATTGCTCGGTAATCACTGAGAAAGGTGCGCAGTTCAAAAGGGCATTGTGTTTTGCTTTACGGATGTTCATTGGTATTGCGGTACTCACCTGGTTGATAGACTACTGATATTTATTAATATGTGGCACAGAAGAATTATGAAAATATCCCTAGTGGGATGATCGTGCATGAAGGAGGTGATAGTCATTCGAGTGCTGGAGTTGTGATCAGTTACAATGGTTTCAGGGTTACGATGGTTCATATGTTCTATGAATTTGGGAACTGGGAGGTATCAAAAGCATATTGTTTTAGGGTTACGGCCTGTTTGAGGCAAGCATTTTATTTAAACTCAGTAGAGGCACTAGTTGCGTTAATTATTTGTGATGACTACGCGATGTGCGTATATATATATATGTGTGTGTGTGTGTGTGTGTGTGTGTGAGGTTTGAGCCATGGGCGGGAATCGGGTCAAGTATTCATACTTGGAAGAATGCTTAGGTTATGATATGCCTAGAGTTGACTGTTAAGCGTAAAGTTATAACATTTCTCATATCTATACCTTTGTTGAGAACTATCTGGGATACACTCGAGGTTACAAAGAGACTAATTCCCTGAATAAGTATTATTTGGGATTTATCTGGGCAAGTATTATTTGTGATTTATTGTGCCTTTGTAAATTTTCTGAAATATATAAAATTTCCCCCTTTGGCAATACCGTATCTTTACTTTCCAGCATCTATTTGCAATTTTTTATTTGTGCATCGTTTTAAATGCATTAGCATAAAATCAAAGGTAATAGAGAGTATCCATTCTACTAAGGTCCGAGTCCGATTTTGATGGAAACCGGGTTACTCATGCCTTCGAGATTTTGATAGAATCGAAGGCTTTTAAAATGCTCAAGTGTCTTAGACGATGTTTTTGCCGAGTGTAACCTTTTAATAGGTTTTGACTATACGTAGGGGCCTTACTTTCTGATCACGTATTTCGGACATCTCCGAGCCGTTTATAGGGTAGTTGTAGCCTTTCATATTCAGCACTACCTAATAGGCTTGGTGCCTTCGGGATTCCTTAGCCTTGGACGTCCAAATTTTTTATCGGACGATAGACCTAGAATAGGGTTATCCCGTGGTCTTTAGAATCAAGGATCGAAGAAGCGAAATGCATAGTGAAAAAGTATAAGGGAAATAAAAATTTCTTTCATTGTTTAATATGTAGGGTACATGATCGGAGGCGCATAATACTTGTGTCATAGCTAGAGTGGGCTACATGGGCATGATTAGCATGACCGTTTGACCCTTAAAATGACTCCTAACCACCAAGACTTCGCTTTTGACATACAAAATTCTCCCCTAAACTAGTGGTAACGGCCCCAAGTATTCAAGCCGAAACTTGTGCGAGCTCGAATACTATTGATTCGATGCAAACGATCATAAATTTTGGTTCAAAGCCGATAGCACATTTTACTGTTGCCTCGTTAAAACCCTTATTGAAAAACCCACTTTGGGACAAATTCGGTTCAAGGGAAAAAGTGTACAACACGTTCTTTCAGACCTAATAGTCATATTCGCCCTTGGCCGAGTACCTGCGTACCTTAGTCCGTAATTTAACTAAATTAAAAAGGAATTATGTTCGTGCCTTAGCAGTAGTACCGCTTTAAGTGTTCCACATTATGGTTGTTCTGTAGTTGTATATTGTTTCCCAACTAGAGTTTATACAAGCCTTTGCCGGTTATTCCGATGACTCGATACGGTCCTTCCCAATTCGTGCCTAGTTTCCCTTCGTTTGGGTTCCTGGTTTATAGTGGTACCTTACTCAATACCATGTCATCGACTTCAAAATTCTTGAGGTTGGATCTTTGGTTGTAGTACCTCCCTACTCATTGCTTCTATACGGCCAACCGTACTAGGGAGACTTCCTTCCTTTGATCCAGTAATACTAGGCTCATGGTCAGTTCCTCGCTGTTTGAATTTTCGGTAGCGTACTGGAACTTGAGGCTCAGCTCCCCTACCTCGGCTAGTATTAAGGCTTATGCTCTATAGGCCAGAGAGAACATGGCCGCCTTGGAACTTGACTTCAAAGTCGTACGGTACGCCCAAAGAACTTCGGGCAAGATTTACTTCCACCTTCCTTTCGAACCGGTCAACCACTTTTTCATGTTTAAGAGTATTGTTTTGTTCCTCGATTCCACTTGCCCGTTCACACTAGGGTCGTAAGGTGTTGATAATATCTTCTTGATCTTATGGTCTTCGAAAAACATACTTACCTTGTTGCCGACGAGTTGTTTTCCATTTTCGCAGATGATCTAGGCCGGTATCCTAAATCGACAGATTATGTGATCTCAGATGAAGTCGATGACTTCTTTTCCCGCACCTTCTCTAACGCCTGGGCCTCAACCCATTTAGAAAAATAATTGGTCATGAGTAGTATGTATTGGACTTTACCGGGCGCCCATGGCAGAGGGACGACGATGTGCATTCCCCACTTGATGAATCATCGGGCATGTCTCATAGTTGATGAATCATCAGGCATCTCTCCTAGTTGATGAATCATCGAGTAAGGCTTTGGCACTCTTCGCATTTTCGCAAGACGTCTTTCGCATCCTTCTCCATTTTATTCCAGTAGTAGCTGGCCCGACTCTCATTAACTTCTAAACTAAGGATTCTGCCCCCGAATGGTTCCCGCAAGTGCCCTCATGAACTTCTATCATGGCGTATTCGGTCTCTCCCGGACCTAAGCATCTAGCCAATGGGCTTAAAAAGGATCTCCTGAATAATGCCCATTCGACCTGAAGATAGGAAAATTGCCATCTACCCTACAATTTGTCCAAGTATCTCCGTATCCATTCCACTTTCACTTCGAATGTTACGTTGACTTGATTTAAGACGAGGAGGTCGTCACATTTGGCTTCGATCACTTTAGCCCTAAGACTCTTTGCCTGTTCTAGACCTGCAATCATAGCTTCGTACTCGTCTTCATTGTTAGTCAATTTAACAGTTTTAATAGGCTGTCTAATTACACTGTCCACGAGTGGTTTTAACACGATACTGAGCCCAAACCCTTTCGCATTGGATGCACCTTTCACGAAAAAGGTCCAAATCCCCGAATTAGTCCCCGAGGTGAGCAACAATTTCCTTTCAACCTCGGGTATCAAGGCCGGCATATAGTCGGCCATAAAGTTCGCCAGGATCTGGGATTTTATGGCAGTACGGGTCGGTACTAGATATCATAACCGCTGATCTCCACGGCCCATTTGGCCAGCCGGCCTGAGAGCTCGAGCTTTTGCATAATATTCCTCAGCGGGTAAGAGGTTACGGCGCATATGGGGTGGCATTGAAAGTATGGTTTTAGTTTCCTAGAAACGCTTAGCAAGGCGAGTGCTAACTTTTCTAGGTGAAGATATCTTGTTTCGGCATCACCGAGGGTTCTGCTAACATAATAAATAGGAAATTCTGTACCTTCTTCCTCCTGGACTAAGACACCACTTACCGCCACTTCGGAAACCGCCAAGTAGAGGTACAACTGTTCGGCTGCCTTCGAAGTGTGCACCAAAAGGGGGCTCGACAGGTATCGCTTGAGTTCTTCCAAATCTTTCTGGCACTCTTGAGTTCAAGAAACATTATTCTTCTTTTTCAATAGGGAGAAGAACTGAGGGCTCTTGTCCGACGATCAAGATGAACCTGCCCAATGCGGCTATATGCCTGGTTAGTCTCTAAACCTCCTTGATGTTGTCGACTACGGTGATGTCCTTGATGGCCATTATTTTTCGGGGTTGATCTCTAATCACAAATTAGATACCATAAATTTAAGGAATTTTCCCAAACCGACCCTAAATGCGCACTTCTCCGGATTTAGCTTCATGTTGTATTTCCTTAGTATGCCGAAGGTTTCCTACAAATGTTTCAAATGGTCCTCTGCTCCAGGGAATTGACCAACATATCATCAATATAAACTTCCATTGATTTTCCTATTTGTTTTTCGAACATCTGGTTTACGAGGCATTGGTAAGTGGGACCAATATTCTGTAATCTAAATGACATTACGTTATAGCAGTAGGTACTAACTTTTGTTATGAAAGAAGCTTTTTCTTGATTGTCTGGGTCTATCCGAATTTGGTTGTACCCTGAGTTGGCTTCTAGAAAACTAAGTATCTCATGCCTGGCCGTCACGTCGTTCATTCGATCGACGTTAGGCAAAGGAAAAGAATCCTTTGGGCATGCTCGATTTAGATCTTTATAATCCACACACATACTTAATTTATTTGCTTTTTAGGTACTACCACTACATTAGGTAATCAATTCGGGTATTTAACTTCCCGGATGGACCCTATTTTTAGGAGTTTGGATACCTCTTACTTGATGAACGCATGTTTTATCTTGAACTGTGGCCTTCTCTTCTTCTTAACCGGATGGAACTTTGGGTCCAAACATAGCTTGTGAGTGTTCACCTCCGGTGGGATCCCTGTCATATCAATATGGGTCCAAGAAAAATAATCGGTGTTAGCTTTGAGAAAATTGATAAGTTTTTTCTTGAGCTCGATAGTTAACCCCGTGCCCAAGTATACCTTTCGATCTGGCACATGCTCGATTAATATAACTTGGTCCAACTCTTTAACTGTTGATTTTGTGGCGTCTATGTGATCGGGAGCTATGAATGACCTCGGGATGCTATAATCTCCGTCATCGTTCGCTCCTTGTTCTTCCTATTTCTCTGGTTTGGCTGAGGCCGGTATCACTGATTGCTATTTAATCTCTTCATTTTTGGTCGGTTCAGCGCTCCTCGATGTAGAGAGCACAGAAAACGGGATCACTCCGTCAACATCAAACATTTCCCTTGCGGCCAACTGTTCTCTGTAGACCATTTTGACTCCCCCCGGTGTAGGAAATTTCAGCGCCTGGTGCAAGGTCAAAAGTACCGCCCTCATGGTTTGGATCCATGGACTTCCGAATAAAGCGTTATATCCATATCCCCTTCAATCATGTAGAACCTTGTATTTTGGATTGTCCCGGTGGTGTTTACCGGTAAAGTTATCTTTTCTTTCGTGGTCTCACATGCCATATAGAATCCATTTAATACTCGGAGTACCAGTACGATTTAATCTTGTGATCCCAGTTGCTCTACAACCCTTGATCTGTTGATGTTGGTCGAGCTACCTGGGTCAATAAGCACACGTTTAACCCAAGATTTATCGATAAGTACATATATTACCAGTACATTGTTGTGAGTCTGTATAATGCCCTTGACATCTTCTTCGCTGAACAAGATAGTTCCCTCCGGAACATAATCCTGGTGCGTTGTTCCCTCGTGATAGACATTTTTGTGAATTTTATCGTTGGCCCTCAGGGGACATCGACTCCATCGATGATCGTGTTGATCACGTGCTGGGGATCCTCTTGTTCGACCTGTTTGTTGGCGTCCCTATTTGAATTACCAAGCAAATTCTTCTCTTAACTATTGGCAATCTATAGTGAGGCTAAGGTTACGAAGTAAGGTCAGCTGGTTAAGGAAAGCTCATGTTATGGGCATTGAGATGTTTATGCAAAACATTCTTTTCTACCCTATGTAGGCGACACAAGCCCTGGAGCTGTAGATTTAAGACCTAAGGATATTTCTTTAACGGGTGATCGGGTAAACTATGCCAAGAGCTCCATCAATCCATTGTTCATCAACAGACGAAGCTCTTTCTCATTCTATTTTGATTTGGATGGGACGAGGCTCTCGAGGTACATATGGCCGGCCCTTCGGGTGTCTCGGTGATACAAAAAGCATCTTCGCTCCGTGAACCCGGCTGCTATCGAAGCCCGAATGGAAGCAAGTCATCAAAGAATTCGGGAACTAGAAGAAAGACTCCAGGGACTATGCTAGGAGTAGCATGATTCTAAGGGCTAAGGCCCCCTTTGATTTTGTTCAGTTCCCACCACCAGTTCTAAGGCAAAACAATTATTAGGTTATGCTATTTTGGGATTTTCTTTAACCGAAGCTATTGCCTGTGATCATGACTGCCGTGATACTTACACATCAAATTAGGATCTCTCTGGGTAGGGTTGGACTACAATGGTCGGGGCCACTTTGTCTTTTTGATGTGCCCTATAGGCGACACTATGGTGGCAGCATCCACATTGAAGTTGTACTCCGATAATCTTGGTGCTTCCCTACTCCCGAGCGCCCTATCAAACCCATTCTTGCTCGAAAGGCCCCATCCACTAGGCCCTCGATGACTTCTCTTCTCGTTCCTTGTGGGGTGACTCCCGGATCCATTTCTCCTTCGATCCATGTTGTATGGTTGATATCAATGTCGGACCGATCTTGGATCTTGATAAATGGCTCTTTTAAATCTATCATTGATCCTTACGGGGTAAACAGACCAAGAAGGGGGCTCGAGTTTGTTGTCCTCAACCCTAATCTTTGACTCGTACCTGTTGTGGATGTCTACCCAGGTTATCGCAGCGTACTCCACCAAAGTTTGTTTTAACTATTGAGAGGACATGGAACATTGGGGTTGAGCTCCTTAGTGAATGCCTGGACGGCCAAGTTATCTGCAACTAGTGGTAGGTCCATCATCTCCATCTGGAATCTTGACACGAGCTCCCTGAGCATCTCATTATCCCTTTGTTTGACCTTGAAAAGATCTGACTTTATGGTCTCCAACTCGATGGCCCCGGCATAGTCCTTTACGAAAGCATATGCAATCATAGCAAACGAGTCAATGGAATTGGGAGGTAAGTTGTGATACCATATCATTGCTCCCTTGGACAAAGTTTCTCCTAACGTTTTCAGCAACACCGACTCGATCTCGTCATCTTCCAAACCGTTCCCTTTGATCGCGCACGTATAGGAGTTCACATGCTCGCTTGGATACATGGTCCTATTATATTTAAGGATGTTAGGCCTACGAACCACTTTGTGATCGGCTAGGGTGCCGCGCTCGGAGGAAAGGGCTTCTAGATATATTTTTTGGAGTCCGGAGTTTTTTATGTTTATATAGAATACACATTCTCATTCTGTAAGGCCCCGTTAACATTTCCTAATGATTTAATATTTTAAAGTGCGACAACGTTATTCGGGAATAACTTATTCGAGTATCAAAGGAGACCAATGGGGTGGAACCACATTATTTTGACATCAAACGTGTTTCAACTATGTCATTTATTAGAGTATAAGTGGTATCATATTAAGCAAATGAGCTCCAAATTCGGTTTTTATTGAATCATTATATCCGTATTCAGAGAGTTATGCCCATTTTTGGGCAAGATAGAAATGATTTCCCATCGCCAGTGCCCAGGGTAGCGTGGGGAGCTATCCTTGGCACTGGAAGTTCTTTTAGGTATTGGAACCAGCGCCACAGGCAGCGCCCCACGCCACCTGTGGCGCCCAAAATGCTATATACACATTCGGGGTTCATTTTACCCCATTTCTATTGGCCACACTTTGGGAATTTCCTCCACTCTCTCAAGACCTCCAACTCCCCCCATCTTCAAGTTGAGTAATACCTACTAATTTGGTGTTTAGTTCCATCAATTCCACTCTAAAACTAACTCAATCCTCCATAAAATACATATATTTTCAAGACATTTCTTCAAGAACTAAAAGGAGGGTTTTTCAAGATTTCTTCCAAAAGGTAATCCTACACCCTTAGACTTACATGTATGGATATATTACGGGAATATGAGTATGAGTTATGTATTGGAACTTATGGCATGGTGATTGGAAGCCATAAGTTTCCAATTTAAATACATAACTATTGTAGAGATTGAAATGTGATTATTTGATGGAATTTGTTGGTTGGGTGTGTATGGATGGTCATATATGTGATGTTGGAAGTTGTGAATTGTTTAAGAATGATGGTGGGATAAATTGTTGGTAAATGGTAGTAGTTGCATAAACTAATTCTATGGTTAAGAGATGTAGAGATTCATGCCTACTAGGTATTTGATAAAATGCTTAAATGACCTAAATTATGGAATTTGTTACTAATATTGGTCCCATTGGATGTTGTTATTGTAGATTGAAGTTGCTTAGTGTAGTGGATCATTGTAGTATCATTAAGGGACGGATTTGAGGTATGTTGGCTAAACTTCTCTCCTAGAATTCAATCTCATAATTTTCTTGTATGTCCCAAGTTATTGTATAAACTGACTATTCCGAATAAGTTTGGTGTCAAAAGGTATACATTCAAAAATTGTGTTCAGAACGCTCTTGTCATATTGTGATATCATACGATAATGTGTTCAAGTATGGGATGTGTGTTAAGATGTTATAACTTCAAGTTGTGTTTCGAATGAAGGCTATTATGCCAAATTCTGTACTAAATATCGATGTGCTTAAGACTCTTAATTTTTCATGTGAGTAAAGAAAACTGTGATTAAAGATGCCTGAAAGTGAAAGGAGCGAGTTGGGGATATAAAGTGTGGCTACCGTGCCAATAATGAAAGTTTATTTGTGGCCAATGTTGCCAATGAAATGAAATGATACGAGAAAGGTTATGAAATGAGCCTTGATTCAACTGTTCCAAATTGACTTTGAAAATAGATTTGCCTAAAATCTAATGTACTCAAGTCGTGCCCAAATGTGGTTGTTTCAACTAATTCTATGCTTTCTAAGCATTTACAACGTGTTTTGATCTCTTATATATTCATGAATTTCAATTGTGCATTGCCTTTGGGGAAAAGTATTTCAAGAATAAATGATGTGTTACTCGTTTATGATTTTAACTTGTGCTTCGATTGCCAATAATTTTACTCCATTTCTTGGAAAGAAATGTATTGTGTTTAAAGCTTTCATTACTGATGAACCTAAAGTCGTGAATTACGGAATATTCTATATGTTAATATTTACGATGATGATCCACGAAAGGAATGATATTAAAGTGTGTAATATGAAATACGACCATTGTGCCATGAAAGATAAGTTTGTCGCATCTCTAGTTCTCTCATATAGGATCAACTATCGGATATGATATCGGATATCATATCGGATATCATATAGAAACTGAAGAGATACTTTGAGGTGGCTCTATGTCAGTAACTAGAGGTCAATAAGGGCTATGTGGTTTAAAAATAAGCATAAGGTATGTAGCGTTCAAGGAGGGAACATTCACTATAATCCCGAATATTCGTCCAACCTGTCCTAAAGCCTACTGTATAAGCCTTAAAAAGTCCTTTGTGATCTACAACAAATTATTCCAGAGATAGCAATGAGTTAAAATAAGGGCAAGCATATGGACTGATACTTGTAGCACTTAGCCTTATTTCTGAGTGCAAGAGTGTTTGATTGTATCCCTGTACATAATTGATGAGTTGGGGATTTTCTTTGATGAGAGCACACATGAATTGCAAGATTTAGTAGAAGTTAGGTTTTTTGAAGTAGGATACAAGTGCATATCTAGCTGTGGGTAGCACTCTGTCATTGCTCTTAAGGCTCGAAGTTTAAAAACTGATTATTCAAATTGTTAAATGATTTTTGTCTTCAAAGAAGGGTGAATAAAAGAAGTGACATGCTTTTTAGCTAACAGTCAGCGCCATCCATAGTCACTACTGCTTTGTGATCTGTAGGAAGTAGATTAGTATTTGATAGGTTGACTTTGGTCTAGTTGCTTGAGGGCAAGCATGAGTCTAAGTTGCGGGTGTTGATGTGCCGTAGAATTGCGACACTTTTAATACTAATTATATTGACTTTATCTAATTCTTTAAGCATTGTAAGACATTTCTTGTGTAGTTTTGGTGGTTTGAAGGAGAGGAGACTTGAAGAACCAAAATCATAAAAGAAGTTGTCAAATATCTATGAACGAATGCAAATGCAGCTGATATGAAATCACATAACTGATACGCGGGTCGCAGAAGTATCGCATAATGAATCAGTCTGTTCCAGATATTGATCGCCATGTATGCGATCAAGTATGCGGTCGCATACTGATCGTACAATAATAAGAGGAATTAGCTAAATAATGATATGCAATGGATTATGTGGTCGCATAAGTGATATGCGGGCCATATAACTGAAATGTGAAGGAAAAGGCTACACGATTGTCAACCGATTCTGCGATGGAAATTAATTTCTGCTGACCGTGAATGCCTTCTGCGGCCTGTTCTACAGTTGTAGAATATCGTTGAAAGGTATTTTTGTTAGGTTCTGACCACCACTTTTAGATCATTATAAATAGAATGATTAGGGTTTTGTGTCAGATCTGGTCTGATAGAAGGAAGCTACACTTAGAGCATCGAATGCACCATTATTTTGGAAGCCTGGGAGATAAAATCCAAGACTTTGTTTATAATTGTAAGCTTCATGACTTTATTTATTACATTGTTTTTGTATTGTAGTAATGTGTAGCTAAGTTAAAATACTAAGGTTTTGAATCCTATGTGAGTGTAATGTTAATGTGTGTTCATCAGCGAATGTTTATATATTGTTTAGTCGATTTCTATTTATTTCTCATGCTTTATTGTAGTTGATGGTTGCAAACATTGACTAGTGCCAATTCATTCTATCTTTACTTGGGAAAGTAGGTTAGAGTTTGGTAGAATTGAATAGCATGAACTCAGGGCTCTAAACCTTGTTTAATAGAATCTCTTAGGGATAAGTGGGTTCTACTTGGCATAAATTAGTTGTTCATAATGATCACTTCTTTTATATTTGGAAAAATCATAAAGCGGAACTACTATCTAATTATTGGAAACTATTAGTTAGTAACGCAGGGATTGTTTCCATATCAATGGGCTTTCCATTAAAAAATTATAAAATATGAAAACCATTAGCATTACATTCCATTGATGGAGACACAACCTTGGTTTCTTAATCAATTTAATCAAATCATATCAACGAAATAGCTGTAACGACCCGACCAGTCGATTTGCTTTCTAGAACCCATTCCCCTAAATAAGACTTTCCGTAAGTGCTTTTACTGTTTTATGACTTGCGGGGATGGTTGGTTCGGGATTTGGAAGGGTTCGGGTTGAAATCAGAATACCTGGTTCCTTAAATTGGCCTTAAAAGGCTAAGTTTGACTTCGGTCAACATTTTGAGTAAACGACCTCGGAATCGGGATTTGACGGTTCCAATAGGTTTGTATGATGATTTCGGACTTGGACGTATGTTCGGATCGGGTTTTGGATTCCTAGGGAGTGTCTTGGCGCCTAATAGTGAAAGCTGGTTCTTTGACGGTTTTAGAATTTCTTTAAATTTGGTTTGGAGCGGTTTTTGGTGATATTGAGGTCCAAATGAAATTCCGAGACCGGCAATAGTTCCATAATATCATTTAAGACTTGGACGCAAAATTTGGTGTCATTCCGAGTAGTTTAAGTATGTTTTGGCGCATTGGGAGTAAATTGACGAACTTGAAGTTCATAAGTATGATTCAATTGGTTTTGGGGTGTGATTCTTAGTTTTAATGTTGTTTCGGGTGTTCAGACAGTTTGAGCGGGTCCGTTTTATGATTCCAAACTTCTTGGTATGTTCGGACGGTAATCGGACAAGGCTCGGACCAAGTTGGAAATTGGGAGCAACAGCTGAAGCTCCCAGCTGCTGTCGTGATCGCACCTGCGCTTGGCCAGCCGCAGGTGCGAGCTAGCAGAAGCGAGCCAGAGCTCGCAGAAGCAGCCAAGGAAGGGAAGCCCAGGATCCGCAGGGGCGCCCCAACCTCCGCAGAAGCAGGATCACAGAAGCGGAGCCAGCCTGCCTAGGCACTTCGGCAGAAGCAGACTTTGGTCCGTAGAAGCGACAACGCAGGTGCGGCCCTACGACCGTAGGTGTGAGACCGCTGGAGGCAATGAGGTCTCTTTTAAAATGGGACTTAGTCATTTTGGCTCATTTAATTCCATTGTTGGGAGATTGTTGGAGCTCTCAGACAGGGAATTTCACCTAGCACTTTGAGGTAAGTAATTTCTATACAATGTGTGTTAAATACATAGTTTATGGGTAGATTATAACATCTAAATTAGTGAAAATTATGGGTTTAGGTGAAAACCAAGTTTTTTGATAAAAATGAGATTTAATCATGAAATTCGTTATGGAATCTAGTAAAAATTATATATTTGAGTTCATGAGGTTATAAGTAACAACTTTCTTCAAATATTTCCGGAATCCAGGCATGTGGGCCTGGGGTGAATTTTAGGAATTTTGGAAATAGGCTTGGGAAATCAATTGATAGTTGGGATATGAACTTTCAATCGTGTATTAATTATTTTAAATAACATTTGACTAGTTGAGAGTCGTTTGACGTCAAATTGAGGGTTTGGGCACAATCTTGGACCGGAAGGTAGGCCTTGAGACGAAGTAAGTCTCTTTTCTAACCTTGTAAGAGGGAATTAACTCCATAGGTGAACTTAATAATTATGTACTTCTATTTGTGGAGGGGGCTACGTACGTACGAAGTGACGACAGTGCGTGCGTAGCTACTATTCATGCTTATGTCCGGGTAGATTTAGGCTTACACCATGTTTTTGTTGATACCATTATTTGTTTATGCTTACTAATTGTTTGGATTAAAGCGGAGGTTGAGGATTTAAATATTTTAAAGGTTCCTAGCTGAATTTCTTACTTTGAAAAAGAACTGAGAAATATTATGATAACTTGAGAAAATCTATATTCAACTGCTTCGCAAGTATATTCCGCGAGCGGGGTAAATTTCCACTACTCTCATGGGAGCGGGTTGTTCGCCTCGGCAGGTTGATCGATGTATCTATGGTTCAGCCCGTTCGACCCTCGATAGTGCATAGTATATTTATATGTATATTTGGATCGGGTCGTACGTCCTCGGCATAATTCGTGCTTAAAGATATTGGAACCCCTTTATATTTAATATTGTTCCATGGACTTGAAAGGTGAAAGGATTAGACGAGAGAAATGACTTGGTTCTTACTTGAAATGAAAGAATTGTTTACTTATTTTTCTATTCTAAGTTCTATTATCATTTTATATATCGTGTTTAATTAGAACTTCATACTATTATATTTTTGTCCCATAGTAAGTGTCGAAGTCGACCCCTCGTAACTACTTCTTCTAGGTTAGACTAGATACTTATTGGGTACATGTTGTTTATGTGCTCATGCTACACTTCTGCACTTGATGTGCAGGATATGAGGCAAGTGCATCTGGTTATCAGTCCGGCGCGCACGCTTGAATTCTCGTCCGAGACCACACGGTGAGCTGCCCTTTCGAGCTGTTCAGCAGTAGCCAAAGTCTCTCTTTTGATTTATTTTCTGTCTATTTTATTTCAGGCAGTGGAGTAGAGATCTTTTGTATATTTTACTAGTAGCTACACACTTGTGATACCAGATCTTGGCACACGCTAGTAGACTTATGTTTTTGGATTTATTTTTATGATTACGATTTGCACTCAGTTGCTTTTGTTTAATTATTTTACATCTGTAAATTCCTAAATCTTTTAACAATGAGGAATGTTATTCACCTAGCAAACTTATTTAAAATGGGAAACCACTAGATTGATCAGTGTTGGCTTGCCTAACAACGGTATTGGGCGCCATCACAGCCTATAATGGAATCGGGTGGTGACAACTTTTATTGATAATTCACAATTACAACACTCACTTTTTAAGCTATCGGAGTAGGATTACGATATGAGTCAAGTTTCACACTACTCAAGTAACCTTTTCACATTTATTCTCTGTGGGATTCGACCCCAACCTAGTTGGGTTACTATATTCGATATTGACAACCTTACACCATTTATTTAGGTGTAATTTGAGCGTATCAAATTTTTAACTAACTTCATAATAGGTAAAAATCGTTCAATACATAAGCACAACAAGGTATTTAATCACACTTTAAATATGAATATTCCCACAAACAAGATTTAAATACTGGAAAAAATACTACACACTTAGATATTCAATACAAAGCAAGGAAATGAAGAATTGAAAATACATGGGTAAGGAATTCTCAACCAAAAGCTCCAAATCTTCAGGATCCCAAGTGTGTGTGCAAGACCCCTAGCTCCAAAAATGCCAAAAGCTGTCAAGGCTGCTTCCAGATGCCAAAAGATGTGTTTTCAATAAGCTAGGTCGTGTATTTGTGGGTTTGGAATAAAGAAAATGTAAAACGACAAGTCTGTTCAGAGCTGGAGGCTATTGGCCGCACCCGCGGAATAAATCATCGCAGGTGCGACTTCGCAACAGAGAACCTGTGCAACATGTGGGAAATTTCCTTCTCCGCGGATGCGGACCAATAAGCGTAGCAGCGCATATGCAAGAGCAGACTTACTCCGCAGATGCGCCTTCGCATATGCGAATGGACCAGCGCAGATGCGATCCCATAGAAACTGGTTATTCCGCAGATGCGGTGTTTTTTTTGCAGATGAAAGTCCGATGAAGCGGAAAATCTCACGCACGTGCGGTATCATTGGGAGCAGTTTTTCATATGTTCAACCATTTTTGCTCAATTCCATTCCATTTGGTCTCAACTCTCTCCAAGACTCATTGTACCTGAAAATCTAACAATGCACACCATAATTCACCTCATTTCATAATTAAAGGATACAAACTAATGAAAAGAAACTAGAATAAGTGGTAAAATCACCACTTATAAATAACCTGTGCAGCAGACTGCCAATAGAAACAATAATAAAATATAATAGATAAGCGTACAAGAACAAATATGCGAATTAGTAAAAGAATCATTAGAAGAAATTACGGTCAATATTCCTCAATATCACAACCAATCATTTCCTTATCACGATCACCATCAAACCTAAGGTAGTAAATCCAGAACTTTCATAGCGTGGGAAATTTACTCAAAATATCAAATCAAATAGCACGGCAATACTCTTCGTGCATTTATCTTATTCTCACCAAATATACGTATAACAGTACCAACCAGGTGAAACAAATGCCAGTAACCATAATGTCAAAGTAGGAAATACACAAGTAGCAATAACGAACAAGGTAGTACATATGGATAACGGTAACAGAGTAGGTGGGAGGCATAGAAGTAATGATATCAATTAAGATGGAAGAACATAAATTTTACTAACTAACGTGGTAGAAGGATTAGATGTAAATATAACTAACATGAATGAAGCATGATCTTTATAAGCTAAACAAATAGAACGCATGGATAATTAACATGATAGAAGGCTTAGATGTAGATATAACAAACACAAGGGAAAGCTTGATCTTTATAAGCTAAACTAATATGAGGCATCGATAACTAACATGGTAAAAGACTTATACGAAAAGTAAAAAAATTAAGAACCGACATAGATGTGAATATGACAAACAAGATGGAAATCATGATATTTACAAGTTAAACAGATAGAACGCATGGATAATACATCAACAATTGATGTAGAGGACAAAGGCAGAACAACAAGATCAAGTCACAAAGAAAACATAGGTGCAACAGTAACAGCTCAAGATAAAGGCATGAATGTATACACAAGGAAAAGATATCACAAAATAATACATGTCTCTTATCCTCGCCTGCACGGAAACACCCTTCGTGCCATGAAAATATTATAATATAAAAATAATGGCAAGGCATTACCCTTCATGATTTTACTCTCATCCTCATATGATAATGTAAATGAAATGGCACGACATCACCCTTCGTGCTTAACTCACATGGCATGGAATCACCCTTCGTGCTTTACACTCTTCCTCTCATGGTAATGTATAAGAAATGGCACAGAATCACCCTTCATGCTTTACACTCTTCCTTACCAAACACATGTATATCAATAACAACCAAGGTGGGAAGCATGAATAACATCAAGGAGAGTGATTAAGCGAATATTACAAACGAACATAAATCACAGTTATCAAGCCAATAACAATTCAACAAATCTCAAGAATGTCATTGTTCAAGTATCTCAACCAATCTAAAAAAACTGATCTTCAACTCAAGTATAGAATTCAATATCTCAAGAATAACTGTCGTAGCATTGTATTTGTGATTAAGTATAATGATGACCAAACTTAGCACATCACAAATTTCACAAAAAGTCAGTAAAATTTTAAGCAAGTTATAATAAGCTAAATCATGATTTCTAACATTTAATTTCATATTCATCTTAATCTAGAAAATCAAGTAAAATGCGAAACAAGAAAATCACTTAATCCTACAAGGCACAAATAATCGTATAATCTACCCCCCCCCCCTCAAGCATGATTAACCCTGGCACTTGCATATACGCTTGTCACCTTATATATGCATCACCCTCTCATGTAGCAAACAATATTAATTAGTAGGAAAAATTCCTCCAATATTGTTAGGCAAGACACTTACTTCAAACAAGCCAAATCGATACACTAGAAGCGCCATCCTGCTCAAATCGACCTCCGAACGGCTCGAAACTAGTGAAAAGCAACTCAAAATCATCAAATAATGTAGAGGCAAACCTAAACAATATAGAATGAATCTTAAATCAATAACTCAAAGTCAACCAAAACGTCAAACACGGGCTCCCACCTCTGAACCCGACAAAACTCACAAATTCTGTCAACCATGTAACTACGAGTCGAACCATAATAATTTCACTCAATTCCAACTCTGAATCGATGTTCAAAACTAAAAATTCACTTTAGGAAGGTTTAGACAAAACCCCCAATTTTCTCTTTCAAATTCATAATCCAAATGCCAAAATTGACAATAGATTCATACAATATAATCAAACCCGAGTAGAAAATACTTACCCAATCCATGCAGTGAAATAACTTAAAATCTAAAAATAGAGTACTTATAACAACTTAACCGAAATAGCGGGAGCACCTTTGCGATTGCAAAGAACATGAATGTTACCGCAACCAAAAATACTTTACGTGTTCGCGATACTGGCTACGTGAACCCAATGACCACAGACTCTAAAGCCTCGCGAACGCAACCTATCTTACGCGGACGCGTGAAGAATTCTTCAGCTCCCACCTGGCCAGTATCTTACGCGGTTGTTATTATTGTGATACACGAGATTTCTGCCGTGCGGTTGTTGTTATGGGGTTGCACGAGGTTTCTGCCGTGCTATTGTTACTATTGATATTTGCACATGCGGTGTGACAAGGTGGGATATATATATGTGTGTGGGTTGCGTATGTGGCGAGACAAGGTGGGAACATTATTATGCACATGTGGCGATACAAGGCGAGCATTTATGTTACTATTGCACACGTGGCAAGACAAGATGGGCTATGTCAGGGATTGATTTGTGATGAATTGTGGCCTGGGGGCATTCTTGTTGTTGATATTTGTGAAGTGGTATACATACCTGTGTGAGTTTTATCTTGTGAAAGCTGTGAGAAAATGTTCTGCATGCTGTCCATTCTTTTTTTCCTTATGCTTATTTGCTGATATAGACTATGGTAGGACACTTGCACAAGCATACACGTAGTTAAGCACTCTTATCGGATAAGAGGTGTTCTTGATATTGTTGAGCATAGATGCTCACCCTTGTTTACTTGCCTTCTATGTGAGAATGGCTCTATTGGCACGTGAGTCGTCAGTGCGGTTATGAGNACTTGCACAAGCATACACGTAGTTAAGCACTCTTATCGGATAAGAGGTGTTCTTGATATTGTTGAGCATAGATGCTCACCCTTGTTTACTTGCCTTCTATGTGAGAATGGCTCTATTGGCACATGAGTCGTCAGTGCGGTTATGAGATGTTATAAGGGCACATGATGCTAAGTGTTAGAGTTCAGTTATTGAGACCCGTGAGTTGTGATTTGTCCGAAGTTCGGTACCTCGTGGAGTTGTTGACTAAAACTTGATGTAAAAGCGGTTGTAGTTGCTGAGTTATTACTTGTCCTTGCTGCATTTTGTATATCGGATTTAGGTTGTGTTCCATTCACCTTTCTGTGTCGTTTTCATGATATTCCGCTGATACTTGTTGTTGCCTTCCTTATTGCCATCACTGTACTGTGAGCCATATTGTATAGTCTTTATGTGACATCATACTTATTTTGTTCATGTACTTATATCCATTCAGTTTATTAGACCAGTGGGTGTCTTGACTGTTCCTCGTCACTACTCCACAGAGGTTAGTCTTGATACTTACTGGGCACCGCTGGGGTGTGCTCATGCTACTCTTCTGCACATTTTTGTGCAGATCCAGGTACTTGTTCATTAGCCAGCTGTGTGGACTGTTGCTGTGGAGGCTCAAGGTAAACCTGCTGCTGCGTTCGCAGGCTTCGGAGTCAACTTCAACTTTTCGTTTTGCACTATTTATTCTTATTTCTGGACAACTATATTTAGAAGTTTTCTAGCAAACACTCTATAGAGCTTTTGACTTGTACTACCGGTTTTGGGAATTTTAAGGGATTCTATTTAAATAATGTTGTTTTAATTATTGTTAGGCTTACCTATTCCCTAAGACTAGGTGGTATCACGATACCCAGACGGAGGGAAAATTGGGTCGTGACAGTACATGAGCATCTAAATAGCCAGTCTAATAAAAACAGTGTCTAGAAAGATTGTACTGAAAGTGCAAAAAGACTAAGGAAGGAAAATCAAGGCACGCGAGCGCCCTGCAACTACCTCGATAGTCCCTGAACTCTGATGCCTCAATCAGCAGCCGCCGGTGTGACCAAAGACACCTGGATCTGCACATAAGGTGTAGTGAGTAACGTGAGTACATTCAACTTAGTAAGTAACAAGTTCAAACTTTGGACTGAAAGGTAGTGACGAACTCAACCGGTACAAATAAAATGGAATATAATTGTGCAGAAACGTAGATGTGCTCTTAATTCAAATAAGCAACTCAAAACAGTAAAGTAAAGCAGATCCGGACAGTGTAATGAATATAATCTCTATATGCCAATGCACAAACTGTAAGGGATGCACAATGCTGTCCGTCTCAAGTGCTCATACTCTCGATATCTCAACCACTCGGTACTGTAAATGGCACACACGGCCCAGGGAAGATCCATCCCGGAATATATACAACGTTGACCATAGGTCTCCTAGTACCGAGGAAAAGGCCAATCGGCCCTGTGGAAAAGATGCATTTCCAGGTATCAAGTACTTCAGACAAGATCCATGTCCAGAGAAAATCCATCCCTCAATAATATCAATTGCGCTCACTGGGGGGTGTGTTACATACTACGGAGGGGGTCCTACAGCCCAAGCGCTATCATAACATCAATATATCCGCTGCGGCGTGCAGCCCGATCCCATATCTGTCACTCACAATCGGCTCTCGGCCTCACTCAGTCTTCAACATATCTAGTCTCACTCATGGGCCCAAAATATCATGAACCTAGCCCGAAACAGTAATATGAGGATTCAATATATAGCAACTGAGACTGGTATATGACATGAAATACATGTATATGACTGAGTACGCAATATCAGTAAAAATAGTAAAGTGACAGCAAGAAACGACCACTTGGGGTCTCAACAGTATTGGCAATAAGCCTAAACATGATATCTAACATGATTGACAGCTCAATTACTTTATCACATGCTATAAACAGGGGTATTAGCAAGGTATTATCACTATGCAGTGCCATGGAGTCACTCAGGCCACAATTCTCACGGTGCACGCCCGCACGCCCGTCACTTGGCATGTGAGTCACCTTAATACCAATCATATAATACATATTTCGGGGTTTCGAACCCTGAGAACCAAGTTTGAAAGCATTACTTACCCCAACTGCGCAAAAATCCTACTCTGAAATGCCCTTGCCTCTCAAATCGGTCTCCAAATGCCCCGAATCTAGCCACAGGAAAAATGAGGTGATCAATGTATGCTAAAGGAATATATTCCTCAAAGAAAAAATGAAATTCTACCCAAAATCCGAAATCGGCCTGAACCCGGTATCCGGGCCCACGTCTCGAAATCTGACAAAAGTTACCAAACTCGAAAGCCCATTCACTCACGAGCCTAACCATGCCAAAATTACTCAAATCCGATAACAAAATCCCATTCAAAACCTCAAAATTCTAACTCCAGAGTTCTTCCTCTTTTTCCCCAATTTCTCACCCCAAATCACAAATTAGATGAAAACAATTAAAGATGAAATCATGGGATTTAACCAAAACCAAGTAGGAATCACTTATCCCAACCAACTCCACAAAAATCCCTTCAAGAATTTAGCAATTCCTTGTTATCTAGCTCAAAATAAGAAAAAATGTGTTCTAACCCTTGTTTTGACATTAATACTGTCTGCCCAGATTTCCTTCTTCGCGAACGCGACCGTCCTCTCGCGTTCGCGCTGGCCTACTTAGACTGCCTCCCAGTTTACTCTTCGCAAATGCGATCAACACTTCGCGAACGTGTAGCTTTACATGCTCAACTCATCATGAACATGGCCCATACCTCGCGAACGTGGCCCATACCTTGCGAACGCGTAGACCAAGGACCTGGGGTCCCCAGTTGCCTCACTTCTCTTCACGAACGCAACACCGCTCATGCATTTGCGATGCACACACAGACCACACCTTTGTGTTCACGTCCTCTTCTTCGCGAACGCGAAGCACAAAATATTCCAACTCACATTAACCCTTCGCTAACGCGAGGCTCTTCTCGTGAACGCATAAAAGGAAACTAGAAAATATACACCAACAGATATCAGCCATCAACCAAAGTCCAAAAATAAACCGTTAACCACCCGATACTCACCCGAGGCCCCCAGGACCTCAACCAAATATACCATCAAGTCCCAAAACACTATACGAACTTAGTTGAATCCTCAAACTACCTCAAATAACATCAAAAACACAAATCACTTTCCAATCCAAACATAATGAAATTCGAAATTTTCAAATTCTACAATGATGTTGAATCATACCAAACCACGTCTGATTGACCTCAAATTTTGCACACAAGGTATATTCAACATTACGGACCTACTCCAACTTCCAAAATTTGAGCAACCCACCTGGTCACAGATGCTCAAACTTCACCTGATGGGAATTTAGGCACTGAGCTACAGACTCCACTATGTCTTTCTTCATTCCCCTCCACCAGTAATGCTGTCTTAAGTCCTGATATATCTTTGCAGCATCTGGATGTATAGAATACCACAAACTGTGAGCATCCTATAGAATCAACTCATGCAAACCATCTACATTGGGCACACATAGCCTGCCCTGCATCCTCAATGCACCATTATTCCCAATAGTAACCTCCTTAGCATTACCGTGTTGGACCGTTTCCTTAAGGACAAGCATGTGGGGATCATCATATTAACGCTCCCTGATACGATCATAAAGAGAAGATCGAGAGACCACACAAGCCAATACTCGACTCGGCTCAGAAACATCCAATCTAACAAACTGTCTAGCTAAGGTTTGAACATCCAATGCTAATGGCCTCTCTACTGTTGGAAGATATACTAAGCTCCCCAAACTCTCCGCCCCATGACTCAAGTCATCAACCACCACATTGACCTTCCCGGGATGGTACAAAATGGTGATACCATAGTCCTTAAGAAGCTCCAACCACCTCCGCTGACGCAAGTTAAGATCCTTCTGCTTGAACAGATGGTGCAAACTCTGATGATCAATGTAAATCTCATAATGGACCTCGTACAAATAGTGCCTCCAAATCTTCAAGGCGTGAACAATAGCTGCTAACTCAAGGTCGTGGATAGGATAGTTCTTCTGATGGGGCTTCAACTGGCGCGAAACATAAGCAATCACTCTACCCCCTACATCAAAACACACCCAATGCCGATCTACGAGGCATCATAGTACACTGTGTAAGAACCAGAAGCTGATGGTAGAACTAGAACTGGAGTTGTGGTCAAAGCAGTCTTGAGCTTCTAAAAGCTCTCCTCGCACTCCTCCGACCACCTGAAAGGAGCACCATTTTGGGTCAATTTTGTCAAGGGCAATGTAATAGATGATAAACCCTCCATAAAATGACGGTAATAGCCTGCCAATCCAAGAAAGCTTCGAATCTCCGTGCCTGAGGATGGTCTGGGCCAACTCTGCACCATCTCTATCTTCTTCGGATCCACCTGAATACCCTCACTCGACACCACATTCCCCAAGAATGCCACCAAACTGAGCCAAAACTCACACTTGGAAAACATTGCATAAAGCTTCTCCTCCCTCAATCGCTGTAACACAATCCTTAGATGCTAAGCGTGCTCCTCCTGGATATGAGAGTACACCGGGATGTCATCAATGAATACAATAATGAACGAGTCCAGATAAGGCTGAAACACATTGTTCATCAAATGCATGAACATTGCTGGGGCATTGGTCAGCCCAAACGACATCACAAGGAACTCATAATGGCCATATCGGGTCCTGAAAGGTGTCTTAAGAATATCCGAATCCTGAATCTTCAGCAGGTGATACCCTGACCTCAAATCAATCTTGGAGAACACCCTCGCTCCCAGAATCTGGTCAAATAGATCATCAATACGTGACAAAGGGTACTTGTTCTTGACTGTGACCTTGTTCAACTGTTTGTAATCAATGCACATCCTCAAAGTACCATCCTTCTTCTTTACAAATAGAACCGGTGCACCCCAAGGTGACACGCTAGGCCGAATAAACCCCTTTCCAAGGAGTTCCTGATGTTGTTCCTTCAACTCCTTCAACTCTATCGGTGGAATAGAAATGGGCTGAGTGTCCGGCACCAAATCAATACTAAGTCAATATCCCTGTCAGGCGGCATGCCCGATAGGTCTGCAAGAAAGACATTAGGAAAATCACACACCACAGGAACACAATCATTAGAAGGGGACTCTGCACTAACATCCCTTACAAAGGCCAGTTAAGATAAACAACCTTTCTCAACCATCCGCTGAGCTTTCAAGTATGAAATCACTCTACTGGGAACATAGTCTGTACAGCCGCTCCACTCAACCCTCGGCAACCCCGGCATCGCCAACGTCATGGTCTTAGCGTGATAATCTAGAATAGCATAACATGGAGACAGCCAATCCATACCCAAAATCACGTCAAAATCGACCATACTAAGCAACAAAAGATCTACTCTGGTCTCCAGACTCCCAATAATCACCACAGATGACCGATATACATGATCCACAATGATAGTATCGCCCACTGGAGTGGATACATGAACAGATACTAGAGACTCACGGGGCATCCAAAAAATGAGCGAAATATGAGGACACATATGAATAAGTGGAAACAAGGTCAAATAATACAGAGGCATCTCTGTGGCAAACTGAGACAATACTTGTAATCATAACATCTAAAGAAGTGGCATCTAGTCTGGCAGGGAGAGCATAGAAACGGTCCTGGCTGCCCCCTGATCGGCGTCCCCCTCTCGGTAGATGCCTAGCTATCTGAGCTCCACCCCTAGATGGCTGGGCGAGTGGTGAAGCAATTGGTGCTGAAGTCGCAGGATGACTCCTCTACTGAGATGAACCTCCTGAAAGGCAGGGACAATACTTCTTGATATGACCAAAATCTCTCCCTGCGAATGGCGGTGGGGACGGAAGGGAACCTCGAGCACCAGAATAACTGCTAGAAGGTCCTGACGCATGTGAACCCTGGGCTGATGGTGCATGAGATGAACTCTAAGATGGTAGTACATCGAATGATGACTGGCCCTGCTGATGACTGTGTGACCCATGGCTAGATGATGCACCACGGTGAGCTGGGCGAGCTGTCTGAGCATGTCTAAATGGACGACCCCTACCGAGCTGGAACTGACCCCCAGAAAGAACACTGCCAAATCCACCCTGACCGCGAGGCCTCTTGGCCTTCCTCTCAACCCGCTCCTGCCTACGAACAATCTTAATCTGATGAGATATGTCGACAACCTCATCAAAACTAGAACCATACACTCTCTCTCTCTCTGGTCATAAGCAATCGCAGCCAAAAAATGAGGCCAACTATGAACCTCCCGATCCTCTCCCTATTTGTGGGAACCAACCAGATAGCATATCGGGCCAACTTCAAGAACCTCATCTCATACTGTGTCACAGACATATCACCCTGACAAAGCTGCTCAAACTGCCTGCACAGCTCCTCTCTACGGGACTAAGTCATGAATTTCTCCAAAACAGAATGGAGAACTACTACCAGGTAAGAGGTGTTGCGCCGACTAGCCTACGCCTCTCGTAAGCCTCCCACCAACTGAATGCAGCCCCAAAGAACTAAAAGGTAGTGAACGAGACCCCACTGGTCTTCAGAATACATGTTGTATGGAGTATCCTCTAACACCTGTCCAAGAAGCCCTGTGCATCCTCTCCCTCTATACCACTGAACGATGGAGGCTGGAGTCTCCCAAACCTCTCCAATCTATGATTCTCATCCTCAAGCATAGCAGTAACCACATAGTCCTGAGCAGCTACAACCGGTTGGGCTAGTGGTGACCCCAGTGTTTGGAGTCCCTGTAGTACCTGCTCAGGTGTCCGAGGGGTGGGAGTCTGAGTGCCTCCCTTGGCCTGAGAAATGGCTGTTGTTGTCAAAACACAGACCACCTGTGCAAGGCCTGTGCACATGGTCAGAATGTGAGCCAGGGCCTCTTGAAGGCCAGGAATCACGATGGGCACAGGTGGTGCCTTAGCTGGTGCATCAATAATTGGAATCTGGTCCTGATCTAGGGAAACTAGTGGATCTGCAGGTACTGCCCCAACTGTTGTGCGGGCTGCACCTCTGCCCCTACCGCGACCTCGGCCTCTCGCGGCCCTGGCTGGTGGTACTGGTGGCTGTCCATCCTGCCCAGTGGTACGAGTCCTCACCATTTATGAGAGAATGAAACAACAGATATTTGGTTACTAGAATCAACATATTCGCACGACAAGAATTCAAGAATGTGGAGTTTCCTAAGGGTTATGAAGCCTCTCGAAGATAAGTAAAGACATCTCCATACCGATCCGCAAGACTCTACTAAACCTGCTCATGACTCGTGAGACCTATGTAACCTAGGCTCTGATACCAACTTGTCACGACCCAAAAACGACCGTCGTGATGGCGCCTATTGTGGAACTAGGCATGCCTCAACTCAAAATTTCCAACACAGTAAAACACTTTTTAGAAAAAATAGCAGAACAATTTAACACTAAAAGAAAAACCCCTTTCAAACAGAATTTAACCAAAACACGGTACAATCCATGCTAAAACCGGGGTGTCACTGAGTACCTGAGCATCTAAATAGCCAGTCTGATAAAACTAGTGTCTAGAAAGATAATAATGAAAGTGCAAAAAGACTAAGAAATGGAAATCAAGGCCCGTGAGTGCCCTTCAACTACCTCAATAGTCCCTAAACCCTAATGCCTCAATCAGCAGCTGCCGTCGTGACCAAAAACACATGGATCTGCACACAAGGTGCAAGGAGTAGCGTGTGTACATCCAACTCAGTAAGTAACAAGTCCAAACTTTGGATTGAAAGGTAGTGACAAACTCAACCGGTACAAATAAATGGAATATAACTTTGCAGAAACGTAGACATGCTCTTAAGTCAATTAGGAAACTCAAAACAGTAAAGTAAAGAAGTTCCGGACAATGTAATGAATATTATCTCTACATGCCAATGCACAAACTATAAGGGATGCCCAATGCAGTCAGTATCAAGTGCTCACACTCTCGATATCTCAACCACTCAGTATGGTATATGGCCCACACGGCCTAGGGAAGATGTATCCCAGAATATATACAACGCTGACCATAGGTCGCCCAGTACTGAGGAAAAGGCCAATCGGCCTTGTGGAGAAGATCCTTCTTCAGGTATCAAGTACTTCGGACAAGATCCATGTCTAGGGAAAATCAATCCCTCCATAATATCAACCGCGCTCACTGGCATGTGCTCCACCTCAATACCAATCATATAATACATATTTCAGAGTTTTCAACCCTTAGAACCAAGTTTGAACGCATTACATACCTCAACTGCGCCAAAATTTTACTTCGAAATGCCCTTGCCTCTCAAATCGGTCTCTAAATTCCCCCAATCTAGCCTCAAGAAATACGAGGTAATCAATGTAGGTTGAAGGAATATATTCCCCAATGAAAACATGAAATTCTACAAAAAATCCAAAATCGGTCCTAACCCAGCCCCCACACCCATGTCTCGAAATCCGACAACAGTCACAAAACTTGAAAGCCCATTCACTCACGAGCCTAACCATACAAAAATTACTCAAATCCGATAACAAAATCCCATTCAAAACCTCAAAATTCTAACTCAAGAGTTCTTCCTCTTTTTCCCCAATTTCTCACCCCAAATCACCAATAAGATGAAACAAATAAAGATGAAATCATGGGATTTAACCAAAATCAAGTAGGAATCATTTACCCCAATCAACTCCACAAAATCCCTTTACGAATCTCCCAATTCCGTGTTCTCTAGCTCAAAATATGAAAAAATGGGTCCAAACCCTCATTTTGAAATTAATACTATCTGCCCAGATTTCCTTTTTCGCGAATGCGACCGTCCTCTCGCGTTCGTGTAGGCCAACTCACACTGCCTCCCACTTTACTCTTCGCGAACACGATCAACGCTTCACGAACGTGAAGCTTTAGAAGCTCAACTTATCGTGAATGCGGCCCATACCTCGCGAACGCGTAGACCAAAGACCTGGGGTCCCCAACTGCCTCACTACTATTCGCGAACGTGACACCACTCAAGCGTTCGCGATGCACACGTAGACTACACCTTCACGTTCACGTCCTCTTCTTAGCGAACGCAAAGAACAAAATCTTCCCAGCTCACATTAACCCTTCGCGAACTCGAGGCTCCTATCGCGAACACATAAGTGGAAACCAGAAAATATACACCAACAGATATCAACCATCAACCAAAGTCCAAAATGATCCGTTAACCACCCAAAACTCACTGAAGGCCCCCGGGACCTCAACCAAACATACCATCAAGTCCCAAAATACTATACGAACTTTTTCAAATCCTCAAACAACCTCAAATAACATCAAAAACATGAATCATTCTCCAATCCAAACTTAATGAACTTACTAAGTGTCCCAAATCACTCTGAAACCAAAAATAAGACCTCCCGGCAAGTCAAATAAGCAGAAACAGATACGAAAAAATAGTAAATAGGGGATCAGGGCTAATACACTCAAAACAACCGACCGGGTCGTTACATAATCAAATTACCAAAATTAATATAGGCACTTCCTAGACTTGTTTGAACTTTTTTGGGATTCCATTAAATATTTTAGTATAAAGAGATAGTATTTTTTATTGGTACGGGTTAACTAAATAACATAAATTAATCAAAATTCATCTATCCAAGAAAATGCACACCCTTGTGTTTTTTATACGGCAAGTGATAGATTTACATCAAAGGCGCTAATGCACCATGACTTTTAAATCTGGGGTCCATCTCTGTGTGTGTCGCCCTTTTGATGTCATGGCTTCAGCCTTGTCTTACTGTCAGATATACATGTGGCACTTTTTATTGATTCTTGCTTGTGTTTCAAAGTTATGAGTCTCTATTAGTATACATTTTTACTTTGAATATCAAAATATAAAATATGCATGTATAGTAAGTTTTAGTTTTAGTTATTCATCCTAGTGTCAGATGATAGCTAGCTTTAGAATATGAAAACTCGTTGAGGAAAATTATAAATTAATGACATATTATTATTTATATTAGTGGTATTATTTAATTTTTAAGCTATGCACCAATTTGTCATAATTATTACTCCCTCCGTTCCAATGTATGTGAACCTGTTTGACTGGGCACATAGTTTAATAAACAATTAAGACTTTTAAAATTTGTGGTCCTAAACAAGTCAAAAAGGGGTACAAAATATTTGTGTGGTCATAAAAGCTTCTCATTAAGGATAGAATTGGAAGTTTAAGCTAAATTATTTTCAAATTTGGAAATGGGTCATTCTTTTTGGAACAGACCAAAATAGAAATAGGTTCACATAAACTAGAACAAAGAGAGTAAATTATTTCATTTGATTGGTTTGTCTAAATAAACAGAAAAGACGAATAACCTAAATCGAAAAGGTTCAAGATATGGTTAAACCAAAGCCAAAATAGTTAGTACCCGAAACCTCCAAATTCTAGATCCGTCTCTAATTGTACTAGTAGTTGATTGTTCTTGTTGGTATGTACTAGGGATTGAGTGATAAAATAATTTTTCATTTACTACTTAATATATTGGTGAGCACCGTTTTAACCACTTCCTTAACCTATGGCCTCATCAAACTTTCATGATGTCATGCATAGGCTACTTTCCGATCTTGCCCCATGACTCCTTGGTTGTGCCCCACAGCACCCTAATAAACCTCTTTGCACCGAGTGTCAGGGAGGATGTTCCCGTGATCTTGGCTGCACCAAGCAACAAGTGCGCATATGCCTAGGTTGCCCGACTGATAGTCCGCGCTTGCGCCCAACAACAGGCAATTCTCAAAAGTGCCCGTCAGTAGGCAACACCAGCCCATATCTTGTGCCTACAAGCAGATGCACCGTAGCCAGCACACACGCTCATGTCCTGCGCACACTAATTCTAGTGACAAGGATGCAGCCCTTACAACTGCCGGCTGCTGGACCGGCTTTTCCTTTGTATAAGCCTAGGTCTCTTTCCATGTAAATATAGAGTAGTTTTACTTCTTGTATTTGCATTATCTTTTTCTAGCTTATTTATGTCTATTCCTATAACTTAAGTTTTTCTTTTTATGACATATATAAGGAGGGTATAGTCGTTGATGTTTTTTGCAAGAAATCAAATCTCTGCATTAGTGTCTCCTCCCATCTTGGCACCGCGTTGGCTTTCTTTCAATCATTGTTCTCTGTTAATACAGGCAAGCTTTCATTTAGTTCTCTCGGCAAATTGTGATCCTGACATTGGCTTTCTCGCACGACACTGACAGTCTAGTCTAGCCTGAGGAGGGGTCCTTCTGTTGGCGAAAAGTAATCATACTGAAGTTAGTTGCATTGCCTTACGTTGCCCTTCCTAGGTATCTAAGGAATGCACCGCATAACAATACCCAAGTCAAACGTGTGATATGGATATTTAAAAAAAATATTTTATGCGTACAGTTTTTTAAAAAGAATATTCTAAAATTTAGCAGCAAAAGCGCATGCACACGAAAAGTATGATACGTCAAGAACGTCTAATTTCTTCACAATACATCAGATATTTAAAGACGTGCTTTTCTATTCTAGGATACACGGAAACTTCAGTATTTCTCTTTGAAAGTTTAGTTATGACAAAGACTGGACCGAATGAAAATTTCCTTATTGAAGGTTTTAGAGTTCTTTAAATTTGGTTTGGAGTAGGTTTTGGTGTTATCGATGTCCGTTTGGTATTACGAGCATGGGAATAGTTCCGTATAGTGATTTAAGACTTGCACGCAAAATTTAGAATCATTCCGAGTGGTTTAGGCATGATTCGGCGCGTTTGGAGCTAATTGGAAACTTGTAATTCATAAATTGGTTCAATTGGTTATAGGGTATCATTCTTAGTTTCGTTGTTATTTTATGCATTTCGAGAGTTCGAGCAGGTCCGTATTATGTTTATGGACTTATTGGTGCATTTGTACGGGGTCCCGAGTGGCTTGGGTGTGTTTCGAACCACCCAAAGCTGAGTTGGAAAAACCAAAATTTCCAGTTCTGGTTTCCTTCTTTACGAACACGGAAGGACCCTTGCGTTCGTGATGAAGGTTTTGGTAAGATGAGTGATTGTTCTTCATATTCGCAGGTAGGGAGTCTCATTCATGAAGCTTTTAGATCCCAGGCCTATGCATTTGCGAAAGCCCTCTCGCATTTGCGTAGAAGGATTTTGGGCCAAGAGTCTGAGGGTAATTATTCTTCACGTTCACGAGGAGCTTATCGCATTCGCGATGCTTGGACTGGCCTACCTTCGTGATCGTAAGGACCCTGTCGCTTTCACGAAGAGGAACTTGAGTGCCTGGGCAGACTTTGCCTTCGCGAAGAAGGGGGAAATTGTGCTGGGCAGAATGTTTTCAAATGGGACTCGGCCATTATTTAGCCCATTTACTGCATATTTGGGAGATTTTGGAGCTTCTTGAGAGGGGTATTCACCTAGCAACTTGGAGTTCAGTAAATTCAACATATTGTGAGATAAATACATAGATTATGGGTAGATTGTAACATATAGATTGTGAAAAATCATGGGTTTAGATGAAAAACCTATGTTTTGATAAAAATGAGATTTTAACCACGACAATTGTTATGGAATGAGATAACAATTGTATACTTGAGTTCTTAAGGTTATGGGCAACGATTTCCTTTAAATATTTCCGGAATCCGGGCACGTAGGCCCGGGGTGAATTTTAGAAATCTTCCAAATTTGGCTGGGTAATTATTCTAATAGTTAACTTATGAAAGTTTGAGCATGTATTAATTAAATTATATAATATTTGACTAGTTTCGGATTTTTCGGCGCTGAATGGATGCTTTGGGGCGAAATTGTAACCGGGAAGTGAGTTTTGAGACGAGGTAAGTCTCTTGTCTAACCTTGTTAGAGGGAATTATCCCCATAGGTGATTCAAATTAATGTTGCTTCTAATTGTGGGGGCTACATACATATGAAGTGACGAGAGTCCGTATGTAGCTACTAGTTATGCTTGTGTTCGGGTAGGGTTAGGGCCCAGATCATGAACTACTTGAAATGTGTGCACCTTACTTGTTAATTTAAAGTGCCTAAATTATATTAGACCTTGTTAAATAAAAGAGTGAAAGTCTATTAATGGAAATTGTAATGCAATGTGTATTAGCCTTAATAATGATTAAGTCAAATGCTTATAAAGTATCCACTCTTCTTGTGGAGCGGGCCGAACGCCTGGGCAGTAGATAGATGCATCTATGGTTCGTGTCGCTCGACCCTCGGCAGTGTATACATTATTCTGGATCGGGTCGTATGACCTAGGAATAAATCTTTCTTAATAATAATACTTGGAGCCTTGATATTATGTGGTGGCTTGTAAGGTTATAGCTTTTAAGGAAGGTGACTTATTTGGAATTATAATAATTGTGAAAGAGTCATTAGCTCCTGCTTGTTAATGCATTTCTGTATTATTTACATAACCCGTGTTTATTTAAAATTTCTATCTTAATAATATTAGCCCTTAGTAAGTGTCGAATTCGACCCCTCGTTACTACTTCTTTGAGGTTAGACTTGATACTTACTGGGTACATGTAGTTTATGTACTCACGCTACACTTCTGCACCGATAGTGCAGGATCTGAGGTAGATGCATCAGACTGTCCTACCGGCGTGCATCCTAGATATCCCGACGTTTAGTGGTGAGCTACTTCCTGAGCCGTTCTGCAGCCCCTAGAGTCTCTCTTTTGTATTTATATTCTGTCTACTTTAAATTCAGACAGTGGTTAGATTTTGGTATAATCTACTAGATGCTCATACACTTGTTACACCAAGTTTTGGTACACACCAGTAGATTTGCGGTTTTAGAGTATTACTATGGTTATGATTGCACTCAGTTGGTTTCGTTTTATTTATTTAAACCTACTATTTCTTAAATCTTTTAATTAAGGAAAATTCAATTACTTGGAAACTTATTAAAAGAGGAATAATCTGTCTAATTCACTAGTTGGCTTGCCTAGCGGTAACGTTGGGTGCCATCACGACCTATAGGGGAAATTAGGTCGCGGCGAAATAGTAACAAAGCACTTGGTTCACGTAGGTCTCACAAGTTATGAGCAGGCCTAATAGAGTCTTGTGGATCGGTGTGGAGACGTCAGTACTTATCTTCGAGAGGCTAGAGGGTGTTAGGAAACTACTGTTATTCATTTTCTATCGTGCAGTTGATGTGGTACTAAGTATATTTCTCTTATTCTCTCATAGATGGTGAGAATGCGCTCTTCGAATGTTCCCGACAGGGAAGAGCTGCTCCCCTTATTGCTAGGGGCCGAGGCAGAGGCCGAGGGAGGGCTCCAGCCCGTGGTAGAGGACGAGGATGTCCCAGAGTTGCTCCCGCTATGCCACCAGCAGATTCAATAGAGGATCCCATTATTGAGGAGCAGGGCCAGGTGCCCGTAGTATAGCCATCCCTAGTATGCTACGGTTCATGGATACTATGACTCAGGCTGGTTTATTTCCAGCGGACCCAACAACATCTCAGGCAGAGGGGTGGCACAGACCCCTACTGCTCAGGCTCCAGGGAATGCAACTACCATATATCAGACCCCAGGTGCACTACCCGTGGGCGGAGCTCAGCCAGTTGCAGCAGTTATACCTGATCCCGAACTTGCTACAGTCGGCGATTCGCATAAGCTAATAGATAGATGGACTCGGCTTCATCCTACTTCTATCTAAGGGGAGAAACATGAGGACCCCTAGGATTTTATTGATCGGTGCAGGGATTGACTACACAACATGAGGATATTACAGTCCCATGGGGTGGACTTCACCACCTTTCAGTTGGAGGACAGGGCCCCTAGATGGTGGCAGTCATATCTTCTCGGCAAACCAGCAGGTTCTTCTCCCATGACTTGGGATCAGTTCACACGCCTCTTCTTGGACAGATATATTCCACCCTCTTAGAGGAAAGAGTTGCAGTTTCAGTTCGAGCAACTTCAGCAGGGCCAGATGTCCGTGATTGACTACGAGACGAGATTCTCTGAGTTGTCTTGCCTTGCACTTATGATGCTTCCTACCAATGCAGAGAGAGTGCGGAGGTTTGTCGCCACTTTGCACTCAGATATCCAGGCCGCCATGGCTCGAGAGGTGGAGATAGGGACTTCTTACGGGCTAGTTGTAGAGGTAGCGTAGGGGATCGATGGTGTTCAATAATGCCCCGACTGGGGGTAGGGGTTAGTCTGTGAGATGGTCAGTCTAGCAGGCCCGCATATCCAGCATCGCCGCCTCCTCAGAGTGCTCTAGTGCAGCCTTATTTCAGTGTTATGCCAAAGAGTTCCTACCTCCCACCAGTTATCTAGGGTTCCACCAGTGAGTATTCAGGCCATCAGGGTCAGACCTCAGGTCAGCAACCCACCGTACTGAGAGGTTGTTTCGAGTGCGGGCATTTTATTCATGTGCAAAGATTATGCCCCAGGCTTCGGGTCAAAACAGTGCATCACGTTCAACAGTCTATATTTCAGCAGCAGCCGCCCCACCAGCCGTTCGACTGCCCAGAGGCGGGGGTCAATTGGGTAGGGGTCGTCCTAGAGGTGGAGGCCAATCAGGTGGCGCTCTAGCTAGGTTTCATAATTTTCCAGCTAGACCATATGAAGTGGCCTCAGATGCCGTGATCACAGGTATTATTTCTATCTGCGGTAGAGATACCTCAGTACTATTTGATCCAGAGTCTACGTATTCATATGTTTCATCTCTACTTGCTCATTTCCTAGGTGATTCTCATGAGTCGCTGGGTACTCCTGTTTATGTATCCACTCCTGTGGGTAACTCCGTTGTTGTGAATTAAATCTATCGATCTTGCATTTTTACTTTCTGTGGTTATGAGACTACAGTAGATCGTCTATTGCTTGATATGACGGACTTTGAGGCCATCTTGGACATGGGCTGGCTATCTCCATATCATGCCATCCTTGTTTTCCATGGCAAGATAGTTACCTTGGCGATGCCACAATTTCCTAGATTAGAGTGGAAGGGTTCATCTGTCAGTGCATCTAGTCAGGTTATTTTCTTTTTGAAGACTGGACACATGGTTGAGAATAGTTGTTTGGCTTATCTGGCCTATGTTTGGGACAATACTGTAGAGGCTCCGGCGATTGATTAAGTGCTCGTAGTCCGGGAGTTCACCGATGTGTTTCCTTCTGATCTTCCAGGCATGCCACCAGATCGTGATATTAATTTCTATATTGATTTGGCTCCAAGTACCCAGCCTATATCTATCCTACCGTACTGTCAGTGCATCTAGTCAGGTTAGAGCGGAAGGGTTCGTCTGCCAGTGCATCTAGTCAGGTTATTTTCTTTCTGAAGACTGGACACATGGTTGAGAATAGTTGTTTGGCTTATCTGGCCTATGTTTGGGACAATACTACAGAGGCTCCGGCGATTGATTAAGTGCTCGTAGTCCGGGAGTTCACCGATGTGTTTCCTTATGATCTTCCAGGCATGCCACCAGATCGTGATATTAATTTCTATATTGATTTGGCTCCAAGTACCCAGCCTATATCTATCCTACCGTACTGCATGGCTCCAAAAGAGTTGAAGGAGTTGAAAGAGCATCTTGAGGAGTTGCTAGCGAAGGGTTTCGTTAGACCGAGTGTGTCGCCTTGGGGCGCACCGGCGTTATTTGTGAAGAAAAAACATGGGACTATGCGAATATGCATTGATTACCGCTAGCTGAACAAAGTTACCATTAAGAACAAGTACCCGTTACCGCGTATTGATGATTTGTTTGACCAGTTGCAGGGTGCCAGAGTGTTCTCTAAGATCTACTTGAGCTCGGGGTACCATCAGTTGAAGATTCGGGATTCGAATGTTCTGACGACTGCCTTCTGGACTAGATATGGCAATTACTCATTTCTAGTAATGTCCTTCGGTTTGACTAATGCCCCAGCAACATTTATGGATTTTATGAACAGGGTGTTCATGCCACATATTGATTCGTTCATCATTGTCTTCATTGATGACATTTTGATCTACTCACGTAGCCTGGAGGAGCACGGGTAGCATTTGAGAGTGGTGCTTCAGACCTTGTGGGAACAGAAGCTATATACTAAGTTCTCCAAGTGTGAGTTTTGGCTAGATTTTATAGCATTATTGGGACATATTGTATCGAGCGAGTGTATTAAGGTTGATCCCAAGAAGATCAAGGCAGTTTAGAGTTGGCATGGTCCTACCACAGCAACTAAGATTAGGAGCTTCCTAGGGTTCGCAGGTTATTATTGTCGAATTGTGGAGGGCTTTTCATATATTGCATTACCTTTGACTAGATTGACCCAAAATGATGTTCCGTTATAATGGTCCAATGATGGTGAGGTGAGCTTTCAGAAGCTCAAGACCGTATTGACTTCAGCACCAGTGTTAGTGTTGCCTTCCGATTTGGGGATATATACTGTGTATTGCAACACTTCACGCGTTAGTTTGGGTTGTGTATTGATGCAAAAGGGGCAATTTATTGCTTATGCTTCACGTCAGCTGAAGCCCTACGAGAAGAATTACCCTATACACGACCTCGAGTAGGCTGTGATTGTTCATGCTCTTAAGATCTGGAGGCATTATCTTTATGGAGTGTCCTTTGTGATTTAAATCGATCATCGCAGCTTGCAACATTTGTTCAAGCAAAGGGATCTCAATTTGAGACATCGCAAGTGGCTTGAGTTACTAAAAGATTATGATATTACCATCCTTTATCATCCGGGCAAGGCAAATGTAGTGGCAGATACCTTGAGCAGAAAGGCGGAGAGTATGGGTAGTTTGGCATTTATTTCAGCAGAGGAGAGGCCACTAGCTTTGGACATCCAATCCTTGGCTAACAGACTGGTGATTTTGGATATTTCAGAGCCCAATCGAGTTCTCGCATGCATCGTTGCCCAGTCTTAACTATTTGAGCAGATCAAGGCTGGATAGTTTGATGATCCACACTTGTTGGTTCTCATAGAAATGGTACTGCAGGGTGGTTCCAAGGAGGTTACTATCGGCAAGGATGGTGTTTTACGACTCCGAGGTCGCCTATGTGTCCCTAATGATGACAGCTTCAGGGAGAAGATACTAGTGGAGGCACAAAATTCTTGGTATTCTATTCATCCAGGTGCTACGAAGATGTATCGCGACTTGATGCAGCATTATTAGTGGCGGCGGATGAAGAAGGACATAGTTGAGTATGTTCCAAGGTATCTAAATTGTCAGCAGGTTAAGTATGAGCATCAAAGGCCAGGTGGTCTACTTCAGCAGATGACGATACTTGAGTGGAAATGGGAGCGCATTACTATGGACTTCGTAGTTAGGTTGCCGCGGACCTTGTGGAAGTTTGATGCAGTTTAGGTCATTGTCGACAGGTTGACCAAGACGACACATTTTATTCCGGTTGTGACCACATACACCTCAGAGAAGTTGGCCTAGATTTATATTCAAGAGATTGTTCGGTTGGGGACCCGTGTAGAACTCAGCACAGACTTTCATCTGTAAACCGACGGGCAGTCGGAGAGGACAGTCCTGATTTTGGAAGATATGTTCAAGGCTTTTGTGGTTGACTTTGGAGGGTAGTGGGACCGATCTTTACCTTTGGCCGAGTTTGCTTACAATAAGAGTTATCAGCCTAGCATTGAGATTGCTCCATTTGAGGCTTTATATGGCCGACGATGTCGCTCACCCATCAGATGGTTTGAGCCCGGCGAGGCTAAATTATATGGCACTTATTTGGTGAAGGATGCCTTGGAAAAGGTAAAGTTGATTCAAGAACGACTTCACACAGCACATTCCAGACAGAAGAGTTACGCGAATCAGAAGGCGTCCGACTTATCATTTATGGTGGCGAGAAAGTTCTCTTGAACGTCTCGCCGATGAAGGGAATCATGAGCTTTGGGAAGAAGGCAAGTTAAGCCCAAGGTTTGTAGGTCACTTTAAGGTGGTGAGGCGAGTTGGGGAGGTTTCTTATGAGCATACCTTGCCTCCCAATCTATCGGGAGTTCATCTGGTGTTTCACGTGTCTATGCCCCGAAGGTATCATGCCGACATGTAGCATGTGTTAGACTTCAGTACGGTTCATCTAGATGAGAGCTTGGGTTATGAGGAGGAGCCAGTTGCCATTGTTGATAGGTAGGTTCGCTAGTTGAGGTCCAAGAAGATTTTTGCAGAAAAATTTCAGTGGAGGGGCCAACTAGTCAAAGAATTGACTTGGGAGGTCGAGGAGTACATGCGAAGCAGATATCCACACTTATTCGACACTCCAGGTATTATTCTAGATTCGTTCGAGGACGAACGTTGGTTTAAGAGGTGTAGAATGTAACGACCCAACCGGCCATTTTGCTTTTAGATCCTCGTCTCCCTAAATAAGACTCTCCATATGTGATTTTACTATTTTATGACTTGCGGGGATGGTTAGTTTGGGATTTGGAAGGTTTCGGGTTAACATCGGAACACTTGCTTCCTTAAGATTGGCTAAAAGGGTTAAGTTTGATCTTGGTTAACATTTTGATTAAACGACCTCGGACACGGTATTCGACGGTTCCAATTGATTCGTATGATGATTTTGGACTTGGGCGTATGTTCAAATAGGGTTTTGGATGACCCGGGAGCATTTCAGTGCTTAATAGTGAAAACTGCCTTATTGAAGGTTTTAGAGTTCGCTAAATCTGGTTTGGAGTAGGTTTTGGTTTTATCGTGGTCCGTTTGGGATTCTGAGCCTAGAAACATTTCCGTAGAGTAATTTAAGTCTTGCACGCAAAATTTGGTATCATTCTGAGTGGTTTAGGCATGATTCAGCGCGTTTGGAGCTAATTGGAAACCTGAAATTCATAAATTGGTTCAATTTGATTATGGGATGTGATTCTTATTTTCATTGTTATTTAATGTATTTTGAGAGTTTGAGCAGGTCCGTATTATGTTTATTGACTTGTTGGTGCATTTGGACAGAGTCCCGAGTAGCTCGGGTGTGTTTTGGACCACCCGGAGCTGAGTTGAAAAACCCAGAATTTCCAGTTGTGGTTTCCTTCTTAGCGAACGCGAAAGGACCCTCGTGTTCGAAATGAAGGATTTGAGAAGCTAGGGTCATTACTCCTCGAGTTCGCGGGGGGATTATCGCGTTCGCGATGCCTGGGCTGGCCTAGCCTTCACGATCGCGAGGACCGTGTCGTGTTCGTGAAGAGGAACTTTAGTGTCTGGGCATACTTTGCCTTCGTAAACACGAGGCCCTTACCGCAATCACGAAGAAGGGGGCAACTGCGTTGGGCAGAATGTTTTCACACGGGACTCAGCCATATTTTAGCCCATTTATTGCATTTTTGGGCGATTTTGGAGCTTCTTGAGAGGAGTATTCACCTAGCAACTTGGAGGTCAGTAAATTCAACCTATTGTGAGATAAATACATAGATTATGGGTAGATTGTAACATGTAAATTGTGAAAATCATGGGTTTAGATAAAAAAACCTAAGTTTTGATAAAAATGAGATTTTAACCACGAAAATGGTTATGGAATGAGATGAAAATTGTATACTTGAGTTCTTAAGTATATGGGTAACGATTTCCTTTAACTATTTCCGAAATCCGGGCACGTGGGCCCGGGGTGAATTTTAGAAATCTTCCAAATTTCGGTTGGGTAATTATTCTAATAGTTAACTTATGAAATTTTGAGCATGTATTAATTAAATTATATAATGTTTGACTAGTTTCGGATTTTTCAGCACCGAATTGAGGCTTTAGGGCGAAAGTTTAACCGGGAAGTGAGTTTTGAGACGAGGTAAGTCTCTTGTCTAACCTTGTTAGAGGGAATTTTCCCCATAGGTGATTCAAATTAATGTTGCTTCTAATAGTGGGGGGCTATGTACGTACGAAGTGACAAGATTCCGTACGTACCTACTAGTTATGCTTGTGTCCGAGTAGTGTTAGGAGCCAGATCATAAACTACTTGAAATGTGTGCACATTACTTGTTAATTTAAAGTGCCTAAATTATATTAGAGCTTGTTAAATAAAATGGTGAAATACCATTAATGGACATTGTATCGCAATGTGTATTAGCCTTAATAATGATTAACTCAAATGCTTATAAAGTATCCTCTCTTCATGTGGAGCGGGCCGAACGTCTCGGCAGTAGATAGATGCATCTATGGGTCATGCCTCTCGACCCTCGGCAGTGTATACATTATTCTGGATCGGGTCGTATGACCTAGGCATAAATCTTGCTTAATTATAATACTTGGTGACTTGATATTTTGTGGTGCCATGTAAGGTTACATCATGTAAGGAAAGTGACTTATTTGGAATTATAAAATTGTACAAGAATTATTTGCTCCTGCTTGTTAATGAATTTTTGTATTATTTCCATAACCCATGTTTATTTAAAATTTCTATCTTAATATTATTTAGCCCTTAGTAAGTGTCGAAGTCGACCCCTCATCACTACGTTTTCGAGGTTAGACTTGATATATACTGGGTACATGTTCTTTATGTACTCACTCTACACATCTACACTGACAGTGCAGGATTTGAGGCAAGTGCATAAGGCGGTCCTACCGGCACGCATCCTAGATATCCCGAGGTTTAGTAGTGAACTGCTTCCTGAGCCGTTCCGCAGTCCCTAGAGTCTCTCTTTTGTATTTATATTATGTCTACTATATATTCAGACAGTGGTTAGATTTTTTTATAATCTACTAGATGCTCATACACTTGTGACACCATGTCTTGGCACACACCAGTAGATTTGTGGTTTTGGAGTATTACTATTGTTTTGATTGCACTCAGTTGCTTTCATTTTATTTATTTAACCTTGTTATTTCTTAAATCTTTTAATTAAGGAAAAATTCAATTACTCGGAAACTTATTAAAAGAGGAATAATTTGTCTAATTCACTAGTTGGCTTGCCTAGCGGTAACGTTGGGAGTCATCATGACCTACATGGGAAATTGGGTTGTGACAGTAGCAAAATTATTTTACTCAGAATCCTACTTTTTCGAACAAGTTCAAGGTGTAGGCAAATTTGAGGGAGATGAAAAATTAAATAATTGGGGTTTATTAGGGAAAATGCTGAGAGCTTCATGGATAAGCAAGAGAATCTGTGTGCAAATACATGTAATGCATTAATTTTCATAAACACCGATTTTGGATAAAATTTTACCCTCGTAATACTTATTGTATACGGTCGAAATAGATTTCGACTTTCGTACGATTGATCGGGGTCGAAACATAATGGATCGAAGAAAGACTTCGTAATATCGAGATGGGTTCCAAAGATGGTATGAACGAGCTTCAGATTTCAAGTATAGGTCAAACATTGAGTTCGAAGTCATTATCGAGCTCGGATCCGAATCGAACTATGATGAGATGATTTTGAGCTTAAGGGGCAGAGGCCAACCGATACCGAGCCCGAATCATCACCTGATCTCGAGTCCACATCGAGTTGTAGAAGAAATACCGACCAACGCCGAGGCCGGTCATGCTCGAGCTCACAGACAAGAGCGTTGCAAATACACTAAGGTAGAGAATCTCGACGGAAATTAGAGAAAAGCTGATTTATCATGGGTTCTCCACTATGAAGTTTTAATTATATCTAAAGTAGGATCTTCCACTATAAAGAGGATGGCTACATTTTTGTAGAGGGCAGGTTTTTCATTGTTTACATTGTAACAAAAGAACCATACACTCCTATATTGAAGGGTTAATCCTTTAAGCTTCATACATTGATTCATCTTGATTAGTCCTAAAAATCATCTTCTTTCCAACCTTGTTTATTTGGTATCTGTTTTTAAGAGTTCTATTTATCCTTACGATTTGTATTAAGCTATACCACATATCCTTAGAACTACGTACAAATTCAACTCTATCCGTTTTTTTGGTAAACAGTTTGGAGTCCACCGTGGGGCTAAGGATAATAGTGGTTATTTGATACAAACCTGCAACACACACCGTTTTATGCTTGTCTTTCGAGAGTATCTTTGGCTTCGGATTAGCAAGGAAAAACCCTTGATTAATGGCTTTACTTATCAAGAGCGAAGCTGGCCTTCAAGATGAAACCAACAACTTGACACCCAGGGCCGGAAGGCCGCTTGTCGATGTCGTTGAAGCTCGAGTCGAAGTACTACTAGACATTAATTGGCATATGGCCCTTGAGGCAAACCAATGTTCTGAACCTGAACACAGCACTCATGGTGGTGCTCGATCTGCTACCCGAGACACCCATAACATTGAGGAAAACGACGTCAGCTTGTGTATGATTTTTGAAATGTTGCAAGCCCAACAGGTAGCGATAGCTCAGTTGCAGAGCCAAACCCAGCTACCGAACAGGCCGGAGACCAGTCCACCTCGAGAAGTTGCCCACAACATGGAGCCAACCATAGTAAGGTCAAATGAGCAAGAATCGGGGACTACTCCCGAAATTGCTAAAATACTCGAGGAGCTCACAAAGCGAGTCGAAGCCAACAATAAAAAAGTAGAAACATATAACTCCAGGGTCGATCAGATCCCGGGGGCTCCACCAATGATAAAGGGTTTGGATTCCAAAAAGTTCGTGCAAAAGCATTTTCCCCCGAGCGCATCCCCAAAACCAATCCCCAAAAAATTCCGTATGCCCGAAATTCCCAAATATAACGGAACAACCGATCCCAACGAACACGTCACCTCGTACACGTGTGCCATCAAGGGCAATGATTTAGAGGACGATGAAATCGAATCTGTGTTGTTAAAAAAATTCAGAGAGACCCTCTCGGAGGGAGCAATGATTTGGTATCACAAACTACAACCAAATTCGATAGACTCATTTTCCATGTTAGCAGATTGTTTTGTAAAGGCACATGCTAGGGCCATAAAGGTCGCAACAAGGAAATCAGACCTTTTCCAGGTAAGACAAAAGGATAATGAGATGATTAAGGACTTCATATCTCATTTTCAAATGAAACAAATGGATCTGCCACCAGTCATAGACGATTGGGCTGTTCAGGCTTTCACTTAAGGTTTGAACGAATGAAGTTCGACGACATCACGGCAGTTGAAGCATAATCTGATCAAGTACCCAACTATCACTTGGGCCGATGTGCATAATCGTCACCAATCAAATATTAGAGTCGAAGATGATCAGTTGGGGGCTGAACCCATTGCTCGAAGGGATACCAATCGAGAACAAGGTCCGATCAGGGACTGATATTGACCGTATAGTGGAAACAACAAAATCAATGAATTGAGATGTAACCCCGAACAAAGTAATGGAAGAAGTGATCGAGGTCAAGGGTCTCGAGGTTGACGGACATAAGTGGGTTCGACAGGCCTACGGATCTAAGGGAGCACCACGGTTATCAGAGTATAACATCAGCATTGATGCATCCGCCATTGTGTCGGCTATCCGATGCATCAAAGACACTAAATGGCCTCTACTCATGCAGACCGATCTTGCCCAGAGGAATCCCAATTAAATGAGCGAATATCATGGCGCCCATGGCCATAGAATGGAAGATTGCAGGCAACTAAGAGAGGAGGTAGCCCGGTTATTCAATAAAGGGCACCTTCGAGAATTATTAAGCGACAGGGCGAAGAACCATTTTAAAAATAGGGATTTCGGCAAACAAAAGGAACAAGAAGAACCACAGCACGTCATCCACATAATCATCGGCGGCATTGATACCCCTCAAGGGCCGGTGCTTAAACGCAGTAAGACATCGATTGTGAGGGAAAAGCGATCTCGAACTCAGGACTACGCACCCATAGGAACTTTGTCCTTCAATGATGAAGATGTAGAAGGAGTCATACAACCTCATAACAATGCACTGGTAATATCCGTACTTATGAATAAAACTAAAGTTAAGTGTATGTTAATTGATCCAGGTAGCTCGGCCAACATCATTAGATTAAAGGTTGTAGAACAACTCGATCTACAGGACCAGGGTATACCCGCAACCCTGGTTCTAAACGAATTCAATATGGCATGTGATACCACCAAATACGAGATAATTCTACCGATAAACGTGGCCGGGACCATCCAGGAAATGAAGTTCCACGTAATCGAAGGCAACATGAGGTACAATGCCCTCTTTGGAAGGCCATGGATCCACAACATGAGAGCTGTACCTTCGACCCTACACCAGGTTCTTAAATTCCCAACATTAGGGGGAGTCAAAACAGTGTACGGAGAACAGCCAGCCACAAGAGAAATGTTTGCCATCAAGGAAGCGAATATGATATCCTCGTCGTCGCCAAAAAAGGGATCGAACTTAAAAAGGGAACGAGATGCCAAATAGCAATCACAGACATCAGCTTTAACCCAACCAGAAAACCAGAAGATCGATGAAGATGATGATCAAAGGATCCCTCGATCCTTCATGGTTCCCGATGATTCCGACGCTACCCAATCAATAATTGAGGAATTGGAGCAAGTCATACTAATTAAGCACTGGCCCGAACGAAAGGTATACCTGGGAATGGGGTTAAACCCCGAACTCGAGAAAAAACCTATTCAATTTCTTATAGATAACGTAGATTGTTTTGCTTGGTCCTATTTAGATATAACAAGGATCCCACCGGATATAATGACGCATCGGCTAAGCTTGGACCCTAGGTTCAGACCGATGAAGCAAAAGAGAAGACCCCAGTCCGAGGTAAAACACGCATTCATAAAGGACGAGGTAACTAAACTTCTCAAAATAGGGTCCATTCGAGAGGTGAAATATCCTGAATGGTTAGCCAATGAAGTTGTAGTGCCTAAAAAAGGGAACAAACTTAGAATGTGTGTAGATTAAAAGGATTTAAACAGTGCATGTCCTAAAGATTCTTTACCATTGCCTAACATCGATCGCATGATCGAGGCCACGGCCGGCCATGAGATCCTTACATTTCTCGATGCCTATTCCGGGTATAATCAAATCCAAATGAACCTAGAAGACCAGGATAAGAGTTCATTTGTCACCAAGTATGGAACATTTTGTTATAATGTGATGCCCTAAGGGCAAAAAAATGTAAGAGGTACTTACCAATGCCTAGTAAACAAAATGTTCGAGGAAAAAATAGGTAAATCAATGGAAGTTCATATTGATGACATGCTAGTTAAGTCCCTACGCGCAGAGGACCATTTGACCCATTTGCAGGAAACATTCGAGATTTTAAGGAAATACAACATGAAGCTCAACCCTGAGAAATGTGCTTTCGGGGTCAGTTCGGGCAAGTTCCTCGGCTTCATGGTGTCAAATCGGAGGATCGAGATTAACCTTGATAAAATCAAAGCCATCGAAGACATCACCACCATGGACAGCGTAAAAGCCGTGCAGAGGCTAACGGGACAGATTGCAGCCTTGGGCTGATTCATTTCAAGGTCATCAGATCGAAGTCACAAATGTTTCTGTCTACTCAAATAGAATAACGATTTTGCTTGGACCCCGGAATGCCAACAGGCATTAGAAGAATTAAAACGATATCTATCGAGCCCACCACTGCATCATACTCCAAAAACAGACAAAAAACTTTACTTGTACTTGGCAGTATCGCGAATCGCGGTCAGCGGTGTCCTAGTTTGAGAAGAGTAAGGTACACAGTTTCCCATCTATTATGTAAGTCGAACCTTAGGAGAAGCAGAAACTAGATATCCACACTTAGAAAAATCTGCACTTGCATTGATAAGCGCCTCTAGAAAGTTAAGCCCGTACTTTCACTATCACCCCATATGTGTATTGACCACTTACCCACTTCGTAATATTTTGCACAAGCCCGAACTATCTGGCCGATTGGCCAAATGAGCCGATCAGCCAAATCTGGGGTCATCGGTCGAGGAAGGCAAGATAAGCTCGGGGACTGTCGTTCAGCTCTCGAGCTCCGTGATCGAAGAAGGTCATGCCGAGATAAATTCTACAAGCTTAACCTAGGATTGGAGGAATACATATATTGAATACTTAAAAAATGGAAAGCTCCCATCGGACCCTAAAACTTCGAGGGCCCTACGAACCAACCCCGCTCAATTCACATTAACTGAAAATGGAACATCATACCGAAGGATATTTTATGGACCATTAGCAGTATGCTTAGGTCTAGGAGACACCGACTATGTCCTACGTGAGGTGCACGTGGGCACTTGTGGAAATCCCTCTGGTGCCGATTCAATAGTCCGAAAAGTAATCAGGGTAGGTAATTATTGGATTGATATGGACAAAGATGCAAAGGAGTTTGTTCGTAAATGTGACAAATGTCAAAGGTTTGAACCAATGATCCATCAGCCCGGAGAGCAACTTCACTCAGTCCTATCCCCATGGCCATTCATGAAACAGGGAATGGATATCGTCGGCCCTCTGCCATCTGCCCCAGGTAAAGCTAAGTTCATTTTATTTATGACTGACTATCTCTCTAAATGGGTTGAAGCATAGGCATTCATGAAAGTAAGAGAGAAAGAGGTTATAGACTTTATCTGGGATCATATCGTATGTCGATTCGGGATACCCGCCGAAATGTTGTGCAACGATGGAAACAGTTTATTGGAAGCAAAGTGAAACAATTCCTCGAAGACCACAAAATAAAAAGGATATTATCAACACCGTATCACCCAGTGGGAACGGACAGGCCGAATCAACGAACAGAACTATCATTCAAAACCTAAAGAAGAGGTTGAACGATGCTAAGGGAAAATGGAGAGAAATCCTACCTGAAGTTCTTTAGTCATATCGAACAATATCAAAATCTAGTACGGGGCGACCCCATTCTCCTTAGTATATGGCTCCAAAGCCTTGATTCCTGTCGAAGTCGGGGAACCCAGTGCCAGGTTTCGATATACAACAGAAAAGTCAAATAACGAGGCTATGAACACTAGCCTCGAATTATCAGATGAAAAACAAGAGGCTGCTCTCGTTCAATTGGCAGCCCAAAAGTAGCGAATCGAAAGATACTATAATCGAAGAACCAAGCTTCGCCACTTTAAACTTGAGGACTTTGTTCTAAGGAAAGTAACCATCAGTACCCGAAATCCAAACGAAGGAAAACTAGGACTGAATTGGGAAGGACCGTATCAGGTTCTCGAAAACATCGTAAAAGGATCATACAAGCTCGGTATTATAAACGGCAAACAACTATCAAACAATTGGAATGTGTTGCACCTAAAATGATACTACTGCTAAGGTACGACCCTCCCATGTTTGTTTATATTTCAAAAACTAACCATTGCAGGAGTTCGATCATGAATAAGGATGGATCATTCAACACAAAGCCCTATGTCTGAAATCACGCATTGCACTCTTTTTCCCTTCGATCGGTTTTATCCCAAATGGGTTTTTCGGCAAGGGTTTTAATGAGGCAACCGTTGATCGTGCTAAACTTAGAAACAATTCGACAGTATCTGAGGCCTCTTTACAATCGACCTCGAATACTTGGGCGGCATTAGCCCTCAAATATATCAATTTCCGTTGCAAGAAAGTTACTTCGTAACAACAAGGTTCCAATAGGAAAAGTTGTAAGAGCCAGATGGTCAAAACGAACCATGCTCATGTAGTTGGCCCGAGCCCTGACGCAAAACATGAACACATATATAATGACTTGCAAAGAAAGTTTTCTTCTTTACCAATATCTTATATCCAAGAAACATTCCTCTATTTCAAGATTTACTATGAAAACAGGATTGAGATAAATCTTCGAATTCGAGCAAGCACTCACTTGACTATTACGCCTACAGACTACTTTATATCAAGTTCGAATCATTCACTCGACTACTAAGCCTACTGGCTACTTTTATTTCGAGTTCGAGCAAGCATTCACTATACTATTATGCCTACGGGCTACATTACATCGAGTTCGAATCATGTACTCGACTACTAAGCCTACGGGCTACTTTTATTTTAAGTTCGAGCGAGCACTCACTCGACCATTACACCTACGGGCTATATTACATCTAGTTTGAATCATTCACTTGACTACTAAGCCTGCAGGCTACTTTTATTTCGAGTTCGAGCAAGCACTCACTCGACCATTATGCCTATAGGCTACATTACTTCAAGTTCGAAACATTCACTCGCCTACGGGCTACTCTTATTCCGAGTTCGAGAAAGCACTCACTCGACCATTATGCCTATAGGCTACATTACTTCAAGTTCGAAACATTCACTCGCCTACGGGCTACTCTTATTCCGAGTTCGAGAAAGCACTCACTCGACCCTTATGCCTACGGGCTATATTACTTCGAGTTTGAAACATTTACTGGACTAATAAGCATACGGGCTACTCTTATTCTGAGTTCGAGAAAGCATTCATTCGACCCTTACGCCTACAATCTATATTACTTCGAGTTCAAATTATTCACTCGACTACTAAACCTACGGGCTACTTTTATTTCGCGTTCAAGCAAGCACTCACTCGACCATTATGCCTAAGGGCTATATTACATCAAGTTCGAATCATTCACTCAACTACTAAGCCTATGGGCTACTTTTATTTCAAGTTCGAGCAAGCACTCACTCGAACATTACGCCTACGGGCTATATTACATCGAGTTCAAATCATTCACTCGACTACTAAGACTACATGCTACTTTTATTTCGAGTTCAAGCAAGCACTCACTCGACCATTACGCCTACGGGCTACATTACTTCGAGTTCAAAACATTCACTGGACTAATAAGCCTACGGGCTACTCTTATTCCGAGTTCGAGAAAGCACTCATTCGACCCTTATGCCTACGGGCTATATTACTTCGAGTCTAAATCATTCACTCGACTACTAAACCTACGGGCTACTTTTATTTCATGTTCAATCAAGCACTCACTCGACCATTACGCCTAAGGGCTATATTTTATCGAGTTTGAATCATTCCCTTGACTAATAAGCCTGTGGTCTGTATTACTTCAAGTTTAAACAATCACTCAACTCGACTACTAAGACCATGGACTGCCTTATTTCAAGTTTGAGTGAATACTAAGCCTACGGGCTACTTTTATTTCGAGTTCGAGCAAGCACTCACTCGACCATTACGCCTGCGGGCTACATCACTTCGAGTTCGAATGATTCACTCGACTACTAAGCCTACGGGATACTCTTATTTCGAGTTCAAGCAATCACTCACTCGATCCTTATGCCTACGGGCTATATTACTTCGAGTTTGAATCATTCACTCGACTACTAAGCCTACAGGCTACCTTATTTCAAGTTTGAGTAAGCGCTCACTCGGTTATATAGGCTGCGAAGTCCAAATTCATTCAATTTGCCTAAATCCTTATGAAAACATTCATAAGGCATGAATAAAATCTTTAGAAGGCAGGAAACAAAACAGAAGCAAGTTGGTAAAAGAAAAAGATATTTATATATATATACAAGATTATTTACATGATTGATTGCAACATAGAAACTAAGGGCTAAGTTTCTTGGTTATCTCTGGGAGCGGTCTCTTCTCCACCTGGCTCCCCTCGATCTCGGACTCACTCTTACTCCCATCATCATCCTCATTATCATCATCTTCATCATCGGAAGCCAAGGCTTCAGCATCGACTTTGTATTCTTTAGCCTTTTTTATCTCTTCAGAGAGATCGAAACCTCGAGCATGGATCTCCTCGAGGGTCTCCCTCCGAGATCGGCACTCAGCAAGTTCAGCGACCTAATGTGCTTGAGTATCGGCAGTCTCAGATGCCTCTCTTGCTTGGACCTGGGTAGCTTTAGCATCGGCCTGATAGACGACCACGAGGGCATCTGCATCGGCCTTTGCCTTTTCGACGTCATATTCGGCCTTGGCAAGTTCAGAGGCCAACCGAGCCTTGAGCTCCTCTATTCTTCTTGCTTGAATTGAGTTTTCTCCTTCATACTTTGGAGTTGGTTTTCAGCCAATGATAATTGGGCTCGAGCAGCTTCTTTCACTGCAGCAAAGCGGTCCACACCTTCTTTCCACTTCAAAGACTCGGCTTTTATCATATCGACCTCCTCGCGGAGTTTCCCGATCATCTCAATTTTCTACTGCAGCTATGAGACTAAAAAATTAGCCATTGTTCCGGTATCGAGCCCATAGGCTTTTAAAAGTATCATTACTTGCTCGGACAGATCGGTCTGATCATGGTGAGCCTTGGACAACTTAGCTCAGAGGTCTTTTATTTCCTCTCCCTTCTGCCCTAAGAAGAGTTTAAGGGAGTTCCTCTCCTCCAAAACTCGTTGAAGGTCAGCCTCGTATCGATACAGCTCGGTTCAGGACCGAGAACATGCTTTCCGATAAACTGACATGACCTGCAAATAAAGAAGAAACGAGGTTAGAAAAGAAAAGCAAATATAAAGGTAATGCCAACAAAATAATTTAAGGTTTACCTGATTCAAATCCTGCTGCACTCCATGAAAAAGATCTGATGCATCACTAGTACCGGCAATGTCCTCGACATTGGTAAATAGGTCACGAAAAGGATCCTCTACATCATGAGGCCTGTCTAGTTTGAGGGGCCCCAAAGCTTGGGCTTCTCGAATCGCCCCTGCAGAAAAATCAGGGAAGGTGGGCGAGTCTTCGATTGCTACTGCCCCAAGTGAATCACTTGGAGCATTCTCTTCGGTTCGAAGAGATTCAGAGAGAGCCCATTTAGACATATCCCCCCTCCGTTGGCTTCGATGGGAAGGATCTTCGATCTTCAACAACTCGAAGACTCTGCCCAAATCTTTCTCCGATATATCCTCAGTTCGAGGTGGAGCCTTATAAACCACCATCGATACAGCTGCCTGTGGAACGTTAGCGGTCTTCTTTGTTCGGGCTGCCAGCGCTGACCCATCATTTTTTTCTTCTTCTTCGTCTTCATCCCTTAGACGCAGAACTGATTCTACGGTCAACAAAATGGTATTCTTGTTCGGCTTACGAGCCATCCTCTTCTTCGGTTTTGGATCTTTGGGAACGGAGGCCCTTTTCCTCTTATTATCTTTCACTGGCTTTGGGACAGAGGCCGAAGCCTCTTCCTCGATGGACGAGGGCCTCATAACTGCATATTTTTCCACACCTACATACAGAAAATTTTATTAAAGTATATGGAAAGGATCTTGTTCGAACTACCAAAAAATATGAGAAAGGGGCTTACCATGATTTTTGGCCTCCCATCAACCCTTTGACAAGTCACGCCATGAGTGCACGGCGTATGTGGAGGTCAAAACTAGATCCCGTACCCTATTCTTGAGATCGTGAACTGCGTCTGGTATCCAGGGAACTGATGCATCACAAATAGGAGGGTATTGGTGAGAAAATAAATGAAAGGACAAAATAGTAGGAGATAACAGCAGAATTACACTTACCCTTTATGTTCCACTCCTCGGGAAAAGGCATCTTTTCAGTCGGAATCAGGTCTGAAGTCTTTACTCGAACAAACCTCCCCATCCAGCCTCGATCGATGTCCTCGTCTATGCTCCAGAACAGAGCCTTGGTAGCTTGACGTTGAAGTTTTATTAACCCTTATCAAGAAAGGCGAGGAAGGTACAAACGAATTAGATGATCGAGGCTGAAAGGCATCCCCTCGATTTTGTTCACAAAGTATCGGATCAAAATAATGATCCGCTAGAAAGAAGGATGGATCTGGCTTAGGGTTATTAGGTATTTATGACAAAAATCCATGATAACAGGGTCGATAGAATCTAACGTGAAAGGGTAAGTGTACACACTTAAAAACTCTTTCACGTGAGTAGTAATATCCTCTTCGGGAGATGGCACTACCACTTCTTTGTTCCCCCAGTTACAATATTTTTTTATCTGCTCGATATACCCCCCGGTTATCGAACAAATATATCTTGATATGGTCTCACATCGGCCGGGAACCGGCGAACCTTTATCGAGTTTGAAATCGAAGGTAAGAACACATGCCGCCGGAATGCACTCCTTAGGCCGTGGATCCACCAGTGTTTTGTCGGCGGCAGATTAGGAAGAAGCTTTTTCTTTTGGGGGGATGGTTTTTGATGTCTTCACCATTTTTGAATTTAAAGAAAGTGACAAAGATTTGGTGGTTTAGAAGAAGAATTTTGCTGAAAAAAGTCACAGATCAACGAATGAACTCAGAAGAGACGAAAAGGAACTTAAAAAATTTGGAAGATTGAAGACGTAAAAGTGATAAATGGTGGAAGGAAGGGCTATTTATAGATTGAAGAAATGACGGTTCAATATCAGCGGTGGCCGACCACCATCTGAAACGCATTAAATGACTTGGTAAGCTAAACCGATGGGACAGCTATCAAGTATGTCATGGTCGGGCTCGATGAAAACGTCAGTGCATGTCCAATTGAGCCATTGAGAAATCATATAGTTTCTTACCACATCTTTACTAAGAAACGAGGGGACTATCTGTATACGGTCATAATAAATTTTGGCTTTCGAATGATTGATCGGGGTCGAAACATAATGGATCGAATAAGGACTTCGTAATATCGATATGTGTTCCGAAGATAGTACGAACGAGCTTCAGATTTCAGGTATAGGTCAAACACCGAGTTCGAAGTCATTATCGAGCCCGGGTCTGAATCGAACTATGATGAGATGATTTCGAGCTTAAGGGGCAGAGGCCAACCGATACCTAGCCCGAATCATCACCTGATCCCAAGTCCACATCAAGCTCTAGAAGCAATACCGACCAACGTCGAGTCCGATCGTGCTCGAGCTCACAGACAAGAGCCGTTGCAAACACACTAAGGGATAGAATCTAGGCGAAAATTAGGAAAAAGCTGATTTATCATGGGTTCTCCACTATGTATTTATTATTATATCTAAAGTAGGATCCTCCACTATAAAGAGGATGGATACATTTCTGTAGAGGATAGTTTTTTCTTTGTTTACATTGTAACAAAAGCACCATACACTCCTATATTGAAGAGTTATTCCTTTAACCTTCATACATTGATTCATCTTGATTAGTCCTAAAAATCATCTTCTTTCCAACCTTGTTTATTTGGTATCTGTATTTAAGATTTCTATTTATCTTTACGATTTGTATTAAGCTATTCTACATATCCTTAGAACTACTTACAAATTCAACTCTATCCATATTTCGGGTAAACACTTATACGTGAGAAGACAAAGAAAAATGAAAAAAAAACAAAGATCTCAAACCCGTAGTATTAAAGTATTAGTACTAGAAAGTAGAACGTATCAAATAAATTAAAGCTCGAATTGGAAAATGTACTTCATAAGATAAGAAATTTGTTTTTGTTCCTATTTGAGAAAGGAGCTCGTGTTAGTATGCACTTCTGGGAGGATTACAACAACAACCTAATGGGATCCCACAGATGGGGTCTGGGAAGGGTAATGTGTACACAGACCTTACCCCTACCCTGGAGAGCAGAGAGGATTAATGCTTCAAATATCAGAGTACTTGCACTTTTAAAATTGGAAGGATGAAAAATGAGTGGGAGTTACAAAATAAAAGTTAAACCCAAATGTGTATATAAAATGCTGAAAATGATGTGTTAAATTTATTTAGCTAAATCAATAAAAAAGAAAATAATAACTATTACAAATTTATATGAAGAATAATAAATTGAAAATTGCCTGCTTATTTATAAAAATATTTGTTTAGGTTGTACAATAGAAATTAAAGCATATAAAAATAACGCACACATAAATGAACATGAAAATGTGACGTTGAGCCTGAAAATTTTAAGTTTTGGAATTTGTCTCATTCATAAACATTATATTATACGTTAGAAATGAAAAATAGAACGCTAACATTATTCAGAATTGAGAATTGAAACACACAAAATAAAGCGAGAATTTAAATTATTCACAAAAGAAATTAATTTTTCAATTCATAAGTGAAGGAAGTTATTTGTTTTTAGAGATAACTTTTTTGATAAAGTAGATTTCTTAAAGATGTATTCTACCAAATACTTACTCTCTTAATATTGTACCTGAGAATAGAATAAAGAAAAAAAGAAAGATTTTAAAGTTGTATTTGAAATGGAATTTATTTAGTTCCCATATTAGAAAGAATGTCGTGTTAGCATGATGCATTTACTGAATACAACAACAACAACAAAAACAACCCATTGAGTTCTCACAGGTAGGGTCTGGGGAGGGTAGAGTGTATGCAGACCTTACCCTTAATCCAAAGAGTATAGGGAGCCTGTTTCCGAAAGACCATCGGCTCAAAAAGACGAAAAGAGACATTATATTAGTACCATCATAAGAATCATAAGAAATGCATTTACTGAATATATTTATGAAAAAAGAGGCAACAGTTTGGCTTCACCAACTGTGATTTATCTATAGCCTTGTGAAGAAATATAGAATGGATGTGTCACAGCGAGGGCTCAAGTCAAGTTTTACATACACCCCCTCTTATAGACTCAGCGTCCTCGCTGAGGTTTACCCCGCCTAACAAAAATTTGCCTAAACTCAGTTGAACTCTGACCCAACATTGGCAAGGCTGACACAAGAGTAGCTTTGATACCATTTGTAATAGACCAGCCCGGTAGTGATATTATCCGCTCTGGGCCTAGGCTCTCACAGGTTTAAAATGCGTCACTAAGGTCTAAGGCTTGTTAACTTATATACCCAGTATCCCTCTTATATTTTGCTGATGTGGGACTCTATCTAAAGTCTAGGGTGTTGCATACACCCCCGCTTATGGTCTCAGCGTCCTCACTAAGGTTTGCCCCACTGCATGGGATTCGCCTAGACTCAGCACTGAGGTTTGCCCCGCCTAACCGTGATTTGCCTAAACTTAGTTGAACTCTGACCCACCATCAACATGGCTGACACAAGAGTGGCTCTGATACCATTTGTAGCATACCAATCCACTAGTGATATTGTCCGCTCTAGGCCTAAGATGTAACGACCCGACTTGTCATTTTGACTATTTACACTCCTTTTAACTATTTGAAGTCTTGAATAGCTTCATATGATGTATTATGACGTGTGAATCGTCAATTTTGATTTTCATGTGTTTCAGAATTAGTTCGGAAGAATGAATTTCATGTTTGAAGCTTTAAGTTGGAAGATTTTACCAAGTTTAACATTTTAGTATGCGAACTCTGATAGGAGTTTTAATGATTCTGTTAGGTCAGGATGGTGATTTTGGACTTAGACGTATGCCCAAAATTTCATTTGGATATTTCTAGAAGGTTTTGACTCCAATTGGTGAAAGTTGAAAACTTGAAGGTTTGGAATGTTCATAAGTCTGACCGGAAGTTGACTTTGATGATATCGGGTTAGGATTGTGGTTCCAAAAATCTCAGTAGCTTTGTTATGTAAAATTTGAGTTCATTCCGAGTTAAATTGATATGGTTCGGTACGTTTTTTGGAAATCGAAAGGTTTAAAATTTTCTAAGTTTGAATTATGGTACGATTCGTCGTTTTGATGTTGTTATATGTGATTTGAGGCCTCGAGTAGGTCCGTAATATATTTTGGAAATTGTTTCATGGAATGTCAGTCACTGTTATAAGAAAAATACATTTAGAAAAGAGGCTATAGAAGCGTATTTACGGATGCACAAACCTCACTTGGTAATACTGCAAGACTGAGAAACGCACATCAAATGGAAAACTAGCACTAAACATGAAAACTTGGTGTTACTATGGGACAAAGAACGCATCAACTGTGATATATCTTTTAGATATCACAAAGAAAATGTCAGAGGGGTTGACGAATATATATTGTCACGACCCAAACTAACCCCTGTCCTGATGGCGCCTATCGTGGAACTAGGCAAGCCGACTCATTTCCAAACAAA
>AWOL01S0014129.1:1801-13687 GCA_000715115.1 Nicotiana otophora
CCTAAACTACCCGGACTTTAGCATTTATAGTAGCTACGCACAGACTCTCGTCACCTCGTGTATACGTAGCTCCCGCAATTAGCAACAATTATTCAATTTAATCCCTATGGGGTAATTTTCCCCTCACAAGATTAGACAAGAGACTTACCTCGTCTCAAAGTCCACTTTCCAATTGTCGCGTCGCGTAAAATTCTCGATTAAATGCCGAAAAATCCGAAACTATCCAAAAATTATATAAAATAATTAATATATGTTCAATATTTCGAAATACATCTGTTAAATAAATTAACCTATCCAAAATAGTAAAATTCTTAAAATTCACCCCGGGCCCACGTGCCCAGATTCTGGAAATTTTCGTATGGAAACGTTACCCATAATCTCAAAAACTCAGATATATAATTTCTACCCAATTCCATAACTATTTTCGTGGTTAAAATCTCATTTTTATAAAAATCTAGGTTTTTCATCTAAACCCTTGATTTTTAAGATTTACTAGTTATAATCTACCTATAATCTATGTATTTAACTCAAGAAGTGTGGAATTAACTTACCTCAAAGTTGTTAGTTGAAATCTCCTCTCAAAAAGCTCCAAAATCTCTCCAAGTATGGAAGAAAATGGACAAAAATGATGCATTCCCGTTCTTTTAAGCTTTCTGCCAAACAGGTCTTTCGCACCTGCGGAAAATCCTTGCAGGTACGAGTTCCACTTGCCTGGCCAATTCCCGCATTTGCGCACAAAGCTTCGCACCTGCGCGTTCGCAGGTGCGCAAATTCTCCGCATCTGCGGCGATGGTCTCCCCTTCCCTTTTTCGCTTCTGCGAAGAAATCTCGTATATGCGAGTGTCGCGCCTGCGAGCTTTTGTCGCATCTGCGAATGTCGCACCTGCGACTGGCCAAGCGCAGGTGCGATTCTGACAGTAGCTGGGAGCTTCAGTTTTGGCTCCCAACTTCCAACTTAGTCCGAGCCTTGTCCGATTGACACTCGGGGTCCCCGCCCAAACATACCAACAGGTTTGAAATCATAAAACGGACTCGCTCGAACTCTCGGAACACGTAAAACAACATCAAATCTAAGAATCATACCCTAAACCAAATTGATTCAAACTTAATAATTTCAAGTTCTTCAATTTACTTCCAATGCGCCGAAATATACTTAAACTACTCGGAATGACACGAAAATTTGCGTGCAAGTCTTAAATCACTATACAGAATTATTCCCAAACTCGGAATTTCAAACGGACTTTAATTATTAAAAATCCTACTCCAAACCAAATTTAAAGAAGTTTAAACCTTCAAATTGTTGATTTTTACTATTAAGCGTCAAAACGCTCCCGGGTTATCCAAAACCCGATTCGTACATATGCCCAAGTCCAAAATCATCATACGAACCTATTGGAACCGTCAAATCCCGATTCCGGGGTCATTTTCTCAAAATGTTGACCGAAGTTAAACTTATCCATTTAAAGCTAACTTAAGGAACCAAGTGTTCCGATTTCGACCCAAACGCTTCCAAATCCCGAACCAACCATCCCCGCAAGTCAATAATCATTAAAAGTACATACGGGAAATTGTATTTTAGGGAACGAGGTTCTAAAGTTAAAAATGACTTGTTGGGTCATTACATTTTGATACCAGCTCGGGTTGATTGAGATTTTGCTATTGGTCCGCTGTCCGGAGACTCAAGGTAGATCTGTCAGCGTTCACAGACCTTGTAGTCCCCATCTATCTTTTCTGTTCTACTGTTTCTTTCATTCAGACAGTTATATTTTTTTCAGACTATTACTTCTAGTAAATTCTAGAATGCTCGTGAATTGTGACTCCAGATCCGGGTGGTAGTAATTAATACAGTTTTATGATATTCTACACTTATTATATTTTATCTTAGTTAAGTATTGTTAATTACTGAATGAGAATAAGGAATTGGTTTAATGATTCTCTAACGTTGGCTTGCCTAACAAGTGAAATGTTAGGCGTCATCACGGTCCCGTCGGTGAAAAATTTCGGGTCATGACATAAATAGATTCCAAAACTTAAAAAATAAGAATTTCTATTTTAATAGTTATTTACTAACCACATGATTTGTTTTCTTCCATTTCATAATTTTTTTATTTTTAGAAACATTATGTAAAAAGAATTATAGTGGAACTATTGTTGTAAAGATTTGAGATAAGACTTTTTTCTAAATTATTTATGAGAAGAAATGAGTATGATAAAAATGGATATTAAATTTAAACAAGCTAATGAAAAGCCACATGACAATGTAATAATACTAAGTGTCGAATAATATAATAGCAATACCAAAGAACAAATAGAGAAAAAAATAAAATATTTTATCATACAAAAGAAGAAGGATAAAACTTATTTAAATTTGAGATGAGAAAATTTTGTTTAAATATGATAAGAAATGACATACATGTGGATAAGGCCATATAACCAAAGTCTAACAAATAAAAGAAAAAATTAAAAATATTGAATAATAAAATAAATTAGACATAATGTGAGGATATTTATACTAAGAATTACTTTAGAAAATAAAATCAATTAAGTATACACAACTTAAAAATATTATTAAAAATTTAATTAATTTAAGAATTTCAATCAATAGTTCAAAATAAAATAAATATTTTATTTAATTTTTAAAAAATTACATATCTATCTATATTATATTAAAAATAGTAGTTGATAAAAATATTAAATAAAGTCAAAAGTTAATAAAAACTCACATGAAAACGTAATAGTATTACATATTAGATAACATTATAACAAAAGTAAGAAAAATAATTAAAATTCAACTAAAAGGAAAAGACTATTTGAACTTGCGATTAGAAAGTTTTTAAAGTTATGATGAGAATGCTCAAAATACAGATATGACAACAAAATTAAAGTCTTGCTAGATAAAGAAGAATAAAAATTGATACCATATTAAAAATCTAAGTATACTAAATAAATATCTCGTGTAGGTAATTTTACTAATTAAAAAAAGCCAAATGTATATCTTAAAAATAAAGAGAAAACAAATGTAATTATATGTAATACAAAAATAATTATAAGAAATTTCAATAGATTTGAAATATTATAAAAGAGCTTATGTATTAATTTTTAAACTAATTCAAAGTTATATTTTAAAATAAAATATGATATTATTTTGAGTATAGGTAAAATATTTTTTGTAAAAAGCTAATTAAAATTTCTTAGTAGGGAAGAGAATATATAAAGAGGAGAATAGAGATAGTGTGAGGATACTTATATTTTAAATTTATTTAAAAATAAATAAATTAAATTATTAATAATATTCAAAAATATTATTGGTAGATTTAAATGATAAAAGAGTTCCGAGTATGAGGATAATAGTGTAAAAATATATTAAATTTCAAGAATAAAAAAATTATATTTATTGATTATTATTAAAAGGGTAATAAGCAAGACATTAAGTCAATTCATAAGCTAATAAAAGATCACACTACAGTATAATAATATTAAGTAATAAATAATGCAAAAACTATAAGTAAGGAACAATAAAGAGAAAAAACAATTGTCTAAAAATGTAGAAGGATAAGACTTATTTGAATTTGAGATGAAAAACAAAGTGGTAGGAATAATATTTTTTAAAATAATATGATTTAATGTGCTCAAACTAGACAAATCACAACATTATATGTTTAGTATTATTTAATATTGACCATAAAGCAAAATACAAATGCCAAAATCAAGGGGTTGGATTATTACGGATATAAAAAAACGTTATCCACTATGAGATTTGAAAAATGGTTTCATGTCATTTATATTAATTAATATCTAATAATAATTTATAATTTCTATATCGAAGGTTTAATTTTAAGGTTATTTGCACATAATCCAAATAACCAAAATCATAATTTGACAAGGTTCATGCCGCGTATCGCGCAGGTACTAATATTAGTTTTAAAGAACGGGGTGAGTTTTGTCATGTCATCCCCAAAATACACATGAATTAACTTGACCAATTCAACCAAAAAGAAAAAAAGGAATAAGAAAAACAATCAGTAATTTTCTTTAAACAAAAATAAAAACAAATAAAGATCATACATTGTGATGACCCAAAAGGTCATCTTATGCTTTAGAACTCGAATTTGCGATCTTAAGACTTAAAAATCTCATTTTTACCCTCCTCGATTTGTGTGTGCAGTCCGGGCAGGTTTCCGAAAAGCTTTTATGTTGAAAACTAATGAAAATAAGAATGTTTGCTTTAAAAATTAATTTTAGTTGATTTCGCTCAATATTTTTGGTAAACGAGCCCGGATCCGTATTTTGACAGTCACGATAGGTCCGTATCAAATTATGGGACCTAGGCGTATGCCCGGAATCAAATTTGGAGGTCTCTAGCTCAAGTTATGAATTTTTGAGGAAAATTAAAAGCATGAAAATTAATTATTTTTAAGAATTGATTGATGCATGGCATTGTTGGTATCGGGTCCGTATTTTAGTTCCGGAACCCAGTACAGTTTTATTATGATATGTAAGACTTGTCTGTGAAATTTGGTAAGAAACAGAGTTGATTTGACGTGATTCGAACGTCCAGTTGAGAAAATAGGAATTTTACAGTGTTTTTGATAATTTCATTTGATTTGGTGCTAAATTTGTAGTTCTAGGTGTTGTTTTGGCGATTTGATCGCGCGAACAAGTTCGTATGATATTTTTAGACTTGTGTGCATATTTGGTTTGGAGCCCCGAGGGTTCAGGTGAGTTTCGGATAGGCCAAGGGATGTTTTGGACTTGGGAAAAATCTAGTTTTCTGCAGATTCTGGTGTCTGGCATATCCTTCTTCGCGTTCGCGAAGGTCCTCTCACGAACGCGAAGAGTAATCTGGTGAGGCTGAGAATTCTTCTTCGCGAACGCGAAGGCCTGGTCGCGAACGCGAAGTGATGGGGGATTTACCCTTCGCGAACGCGACCTGACCATCGCGAAGCACTTGGGGACCTGGGGGAGGGTTGGTCATGTTCTTCTACGCGAATGCGAAAGCTTGGGGGGAGTGGCCTTACGCGAACGCGAAGGACTTAGGCCGTTGTTCATCGCGATCGCGACAGGCCTCTCGCGAATGCGATGAAGGCCTATCCAGTGACTTAAAACAGACTCCAAACACGGGTTTGAGCCATTTCTTCAACAGTTTTCAAGAACCAAACGGGTAGAGGCAATTGCCAAGAGTCATTTTCTTCCCCAAATTGTTGGTAAGTGATTCTAAATCATTTTCTTTCAATTACCCATTATATTTCTTGAATTTTCAACCTAAAATCTAGAGTTTTCATGGTAGAATTAGGGGTGAGGGTAGAAATTAGAGATTTCAGAAAGTTGGGGATTTAGACCATAATTTGAGGTTGGATTCCACAACCAATTATATATTCGGGCTCGGGGGTGAATGGATTTTGGTCCGAACCTCGAATTTTGACCAAGCGGGCCCGGGGTCGATTTTTGACTTTTTGGAGGAAAATTTAGGAAATATAGATTTATGCAATGTAATTGATTCTTTTAGCAATATTTGATACTATTGAGTCATTTTTGAATAGATACGAGTGGGTTGGAGGTGAATTCCAAAGGAAAAACTGTGATTGAGAATTAAGTGGCCTTCAGAGCGAGGTAAGTGTCGTGTCTAACTTTGGCTTGAGGGAATAGGTATTGTTGGAGTAATTGCTACGTGTTTTGTTGTTGAATACGATGTATAGTTGAGGTAACGAGCATCTATACGTTGTGGTCGAATCATAGCATGCGAGTGAATTTCTATTTTCTTGCAAATTTGTAGTCTTAAATCTTGTTATCCATGCTTACTCTTGTTGTTGAAATTTTGGGAGACTTGTACCCGGTTCCACCAAGGTCGATAAAATTGTGAAAGTAATCATTGATGAAATATTAATTTCTTGTGAAACCTCTCTCTATCCGTTGTTATTGATTCTATGAATTGTGAGGAAGAGTGTAAAGCACGAAGGGTGATGCCGTGCATGATTTATTTATATTGTCAGGAAGAATGTAAAGCACGAAGGGTGATGCCGTGCATGATTTATTTATATTGTGAGGGAGAGAGTAAAAGCACGAAGGGTGATGCCGTGCAGTCTTATTTGTTACTTGGTGAGGTTGAAAGTAAAAGCACGAAGGGTGATGCCGTACAGTTTTCCTTGCTGTCTTAATTGCTCAATTCGTTTAAGGATTTTCGGTTTAATTTTGTCTTTTCATTATTCTCAATCTTTATGTTGTATTCCCCCACTGTATGTTCCCCTCCAATTATTTTTGTGCTATTTCTTATTTACTGTTGTTGCCACTAGCATGATTATACTGTTCAGGTTATGTGTGGGTGTCTTGTCCTAGCCTCGTCACTACTTCGCCGAGGTTAGACTCGATACTTACCAGTACATGGGGTCGGTTGTACTGATGCTGCACTCTGCACTTTCTGTGCAGATTTTGATACCGGCTTAGGTTGATCAAGATTTGCTACTGGTCCGCTGTCCGGAGACTCAAGGTAGATCTGTCGGCGTTACTGTTTTCTTTTATTCAGACAATTGTATTTCTTTCAGACCATTACTTGTTGTAAATTCTAGAATGCTCGTGAATTGCGACTCCAGATCCGGGTGGTAGTAGTTAATACAAATTTATGATATTCCGCACTTGTTATATTTCGTTATAGTTAATTAATGTTAATTACTGAATGGAAATAAGAAATTGACAAATGATTCTCTAACGTTGGCTTGCCTGGCAAGTGAAATATTAGGCGCCATCATGGTCCCGTCGGTAGAAAATTTCGGATCGTGACATACATAAAACCCCATTCCTTATCAAACCAGAATTTCAGTAACAAGACCCGATCTTTTATATTTTTATCTTCAATTTACCAAATATAGTAAAGTGATTCACCTTCAACAATAAAAAACATGAAACTAAACACGACATACGAAAATCAATTTATCACACTTACAATTACATTAGGATATCATACTATATTATAGATGGGAAAACCTTAAATCAAAGTTAACTTACAAATTTACCCATTAAAGACCGAGTGACGATTTTACCCTTAAATTCAAAAAATATTCCAACAATAGTTATGTACAAAGAGGTAAACATACATTCCAATGGAGATAAAAAATAAACAAAAATTTAAATTAGAATGGGGACCCATTAAGATGGCCACCTTTTAATAAGGCCTTTCGACTTCTTCGAAATTGTGTATGCAAGCTTGAGTATTTTATTTATTATTCTACATTCAAAATTGTGTAATGTAATGAATATAGCAATTATATTCGAAAAACTGTTGCTGCTCAGTTCATTACCGATGACCGTGAGTCTATTTTTATTATATAATATAAGCATTTCGCGGTAACTGACATTCAACTTACTATAGTCTCTTATGCTTCCTCCCCTAATTATATTCTTTAAAAAGACATTATCTCTTCAATATTGATATGTAAAAGCACTAAATAATCAGTCAATATTTTAAAAAAGTTATTTTTTTCTTGTTGAAGAATGTTTGTTTGACGAGTCAATTTGTATAAATGGACATCAAACAAATAGCAAAATTTTGGCTATGCAATTGCTATCATTAATTTCAATTTAGCACCTTCTAGGAATTGAAGAATATAAGCTGAAATCTCTTTATTTAGCTGCAGTCAAGGCAACATTGCATTGGTATAATACTTTTTTCGTTGAAGAATATTAATTGTGAATCATTAGATTATATGAAAGATTTTTTTTTTCGAATTTCAACAAGAGGTATATTAGTTTCTAATTGATAGTTTCTATATCGATTTTCAAGTGTAACAAAATATATATTTTAAAAAAATAAAATTTGTATGACGTGATTTTGTTTAAATGTAAATAAATTATTTCGAAATGGGATTATTTTTTAAAATGTAATATAAATTTAAAAATAAAAGGATAAGATATTTTTGAATTTTAGTAGAGAGTTTTTAAATTATTATAATAGAAGTCATATCATGGATAAAATCAAGTAACCAAGATCTTATGTGTCACGACCCCAAATTCCATCAGTAGGATGTCGTGATGGCACATAGTCTCTAAGACTAGGTAAGCCTATCAATGCGGAATAATAATAAATATCTGAAATAAATAAACTATAATTCAAACAATTTCAACTCCCAAAACCCGGTAGAAATAAGTCATAAGCTTTTAAGAATTTATTCTCTATGTCTCCATACATCAGAGTCTAAAGCAAATAAGGAAGACAACATTATAAGATAGAAGAGGACTCCGGAGTCTGCGAACGCTGGCAGATATACCTCGAAATCTCCTCGTACAGCTAGTTTACTGATGCGTGGTCTGATAAGATGTACCTGGATCTGCACAAAAAGATGTGCAGAAGCATAGTATGAGTACATCACTGCGGTACCCAGTAAGTGCCAAGCCTAACCTCGGTAGAGTAGTGACGAGGTCAGGTCAGGCCCTACTGGAGAATAAATAATGGCATGGTAAAATATTTAAATAATATTATAAGATAAAATGACAATGAAAATGAATCAAGTAGTATGTCACATTTAATTACATCAAATAATGACAAATAAATACCTCGTAAAAATAAAACAGAATTCTTTTCAACTTAAGAAAATCACAACAATAACCAAAGGCAACTGCGGCCATAAATCAATATCAACAAGGGCACTCCCGAGGTACCTTCTTGTAGTCCCAAATCATAAACAAATTCACAATATCTCATTTTCTTATTTCACCGCGGGAGCCTTCACAATTTATTTTAAAGAAAATATTTTTTCCGAAATAGCATCCCGCATTTTAGCCATCCTTATCACACCGCATGACTTCTAGTAGTTCCCCCTACTAGCCACGCGTATCAAGCCACCCTTATCTCACCGCATGCGTTTCAACACCCAGACCTTATACCACCGCATGCGTATCAATATCACAATATATCACAATTTGCACCTCAAGTGCTCAAATAATTTAACTTGCCAAAATAATTCAACAACAATATTTTTCCACAATAAAGAGCTCACGGCTCATGCCAAAATAAATCATCAATAATAGTTTTCCACAATAAAGAGCTCACAGCTCATGTCAAAATAATTCATCAATAATATTTTTCCACAATAAAGAGCTCACGGCTCATGTCAAAATAATTCAACAATAATATTTTTCCACAATAAAGAGCTCACGGCTCATGTCAAAATAATTCAACAATAATATTTTTCCACAATAAAGAGCTCACGGCTCATGTCAAAATAATTCAACAATAATATTTTTTCACAATAAAGAGCTCACGACTCATGTCAAAATAATTCAACAATAATATTTTTTCACAATAAAGAACTCACTGTTCCATCACAATGAGTACAAAAATCTTACAAAAATATTCAGGAGTAAATAATTCAGGAAACTAATATTTCAAAATCTTTAATACGTTGCTTCAATATTAAGTTTAAAAATGTCAAATACTTCATATTAATAATATTTAATTTAAAGAAAATCAATCTTCAAATAATGTACAGAATAAAAGTAACCAAGTTCCAACTAAACAGATAAAACAATTAGCAGGAAAAGGTCAAGCAAATTTAAACTATAAACATTAAATTAATAATGAATAATATAACAAAATAAAAAAATTTAATTAATGCACAATAATGATCTACACAAATTAAAATATAATCTTTCATATTTAGCCCGTGTACACACTCGTCACCTCGTGTATACGAATTTTCACACATTACAATTATCAATCCTAGGGAGAATTTTCCACACACAAGGTTATACAAGTCACTTACCTCGACTTGCTCCAATTTAACCAAGTATTATTCTTTTTCCTCGATTTTCCGACTCCGATCGACTCGTATCTACTCATAATTAATTCGATACAGTCAACAAATATTATAATAATCAATTTCATAAAAGAATATTATATTTTTCAATAAAATCTGAAATTAGCTCAAAATTCACATCTCGGAATCCGGCGAAACTTACAAAATCCGACAACCCATTCAATTATGAATCCACCCATACCAATTTTACCAAATTCCGATAACAACTTCGCCTCGAAATCTTAAAATTTCGTTTTTTGGAAGATTTTGCAAAAATCTTGATTTTTCTTCCATAAATTCACGCATTCATGATGTAAATGAGTACAGAATCACGAAATATAATCAATATAGGATAAGGAACACTTACTCCAATGTTTTCCCGTAAAAATCACCCAAAAATCGCCCAAGAACCGTGCTCCAAAAATCCAAAACGAAATGAAGGAAATGACCATTTTTGGTCCTTAAGTTTCTGCCCATCCGTCACTAAAAGTCCACCAGAACTTGCTTGTACCAGCCTTCCTTCAATCAATCATAACTTTATATAAAGGTTTTCAAATGATAAATGGTTTAACTTTCTGAAAACTAGAATCAAACGACTACAACTTTCATGTTTTAAAAATTTTTCGATTCCTTATGAATTGCGAGATATAAGCTTCCGAAATTGGTTCTACGCATCAGAAATTTCTGGTGAAACTGCTCTACCAGCCTTCATTCAATCCATCATAACTTTCTGTCCAAATGTCCAAATAATGAATGGTTTAACTTTCTGGAAATTAGAATCAAACGACTGCAACTTTTATGTTTTAAAAAAGTTTTCGATTCCTTATGAATTGCGAGATATAAGCTTCCAAATTTGGCTCCACGCACCAGAAATTTCTGGCAAAATCTTTGCAAATTTCCAGCAACCCTCTTTGTCCGAAATCCATTCCGTTTACCTTCCGAAATCCACCCGAGACCCTCGGGACCTTAACCAATTATTCCAACATATCCCAAAATATAATACGAACTTAATCGAGGCTTCAAACCACATCAAACAACATCAAAATGACGAATCGCACCTCAAATCAAAATCTATGAACTTTGAACTTTCAAATTCTATATCTTGTGCCGAAACACATCAAATCAATTTGGAATGACTTAAACTTTTGTGCATAAGTCATAAATGACATAACATACATATTCCAATTTCCAGAATCGGATTCCGACCTCGATATCAAAAAGTCAACCCCCCGGTCAAACTTTTCAAAAATTTAACTTTTGGCATTTCAAGCCTAATTCCACTACGAACTTCCAAATAAAATTTCGATCACGCTCCTAAGTCCAAAATCACCATACAGAGTTGTTGGAATCATCAAAATTGTATTTCGGGATCGTTTGCACATAATTTGATATCCGATCACTATTTGAACTTAAACTTTAAATTTTTTCATCAACATTCCATATCTCGAGTTAGGGACCTCGGAATTTGATTCCGGGCATACGCCTAAGTTCCAAATCATGATACGGACCTACCGGAACTGTCAAAATACTGATTCGAGTTTGTCTGCTCAAAATGTTGACCAAAGTCAACTCAGTTGAGTTCTAAAGCTCTAATTCACATTTTAATGTATTTTTCACCTGAAAACTTTCCAAAAAATTTTACGAACTGCGCACGCAAGTCGAGGAATGATAAATAGTGCTTTTCGAGGTCTTAGAATACAAAATTAATTATTAAATTTAAAGATGATATTTTGGGTCATCACATTCTCCACCTCTAAAACAAACTTTCATCCTCGAATGGAGTTAGAAAAGGTACCTGAGCTGGTGAATAAGTGTGGATAACAGCTACGCATATCATGCTTGGTCTCCCAAGTCGCCTCTTTGACCGGATGACTCCTCTACTGAATCTTCACGGAAGCAATGTTCTTTGTCCTCAGCTTTCGAACTTGCCTATCCAAAATAGCCACTGGTTCCTCAATATAAGATAGATCCTTGTCCAACTGAACTGAACTAAAGTCTAACACATGAGACGGATCCCCGTGATATTTTTGAAGCATGGAAACATGGAATACCGGATGAACTGCAGAGAGTCTAGGTGGTAGTGCAAGTTTATAAGCCACCT
>AWOL01S0014130.1:0-11373 GCA_000715115.1 Nicotiana otophora
TTACAAATATAAATTACTCCTTAATACTTTTATTTTTCTACTCTTTTTTTCTTGTTAAACATACTCCAAATCTAATCATTAGTGCAAATATTTGTTTATAGATAATACTTTCACACACACACACACACACACATATATATATATTATCATTTTAAAAATGAAATGAAATTTTAATTATAGATTACATTCACATGAGTTGGTTGAAATTTTTTGAGTTGTAATTGGTTTATTATCAATTAATTAGAACTAAAATTTTATTCTTTCGAAAGATACCATTTTCTGTTTGCAATACTAGTTATGCAATTATAACTATTTAATATATTTTCAATAGGAAATATGTATTTTAAATTACCTAGTAATAATGATGATCTAATATTTTTTAGATTTAATTGTTTTGAAAGATACCATTGGCTGTTCTCAATATTAGTTATGCAATTACAATTATGTAATATATTTTTGACCAAAAATATCTATTTTAAGTTACCTAGTAAATGATTTAATATTTCTTAGATACACATATCTGTCAGCCGTTGAAGCTCATTTACTTTTTCATATTAAAAAGCATATTTAATTTTTATAAGATTAATATTCATTTTTAATTAAAAAATCTCTAATTATGCAATTACCACTGTAACATGTTGGTAGTAACAATGTAATTTATGTTATTGCAAACAAACAAGTCATTGAATTTACGAATCTGTGTAATTACTACACTGTGTAACTACTAGGTGTCTAAACTCACGTCGTCAAAAAACATGCTTGAAAGCCATTGTAAATGTTCTGATCATTGGAATCTCATAGTAAAAGTTGCCGGAACGATTGGAGAGAAGTGGTGGCGCTGGAATAGCCACCAGAAAAGAGGTGCTGTGCTGTAGGAGCAATTTTTGAAAAAGAGGCACAATGTTGTTGGACAATCACCGTAAATATGCAACATGTGGCTGAAAAGGTCACTTGAAATAGGGAAGAATGGTAGATTATGGCTGGACAAGGTGTGGCCTGAACGTCCACGAGAAAGAAGGGGAAATAAGGAAATTATGAAAAGAAATAAAATTTGATCCGGCAAACATAAGGCTACCTATACCGGTAGGCAAAAGCTACATAAGCCTCGACTAGAATTCTAATGCTTTGGTACCATGTCAAAAATAAGAGAAGAGAAGAGACATAGAGATGACTTAATCATGAAAGATACTTATTTATAGGTGTCAAACAAGATACACATATGATATTTGGTCAATGTGGGACAATATCTAATTTAAAACACAAATGCTAATACTGAACATTCTAGTAGTGATTGTATAATGGCTGACGGTACCCTCTTTAATATCTGGAGTACTTTTGGTTTGTGATATTACAATGTTATTTGTAATTTACTCAAAATTTCTGCTGAAACCTGAGTGGCGGAAAGCGAATGTTGTGGTTTGCTTTTGTTGATTCGGGGCTTCTTGCTATGCTACAACACTATCGGGGCTTCTTGCTATGCTACAACACTATGTAAATCCATTTTGATTAGTAATATATTCAAACAGAAAGATACCGGCCATCCTTGTACATAGTGGTGGGAAGTTATCTCGAAACTACTTGGTCAAGGGTTCAAGGCTGGTAAACGGGCTCAAACAAAATAAAAAGAAAATACAAACAGAAAGATATATCCATCCATCTATACTATCCGATTTAGATTTTGATATATAAAAAAGAATCGATTTCATTCAATGTTTGATTCAAAGAACTGCGCTTAGCGCACACCTGGGCTCATGGAACGGCTCTGCTGCAATGAATGGCAGAGGTTCTGTAGTACCCAAAGCACTGGAGTGATCCAGTAGCAGAGAAGGGGCCTAGAAGTGCCTATACTAGACCATACTACACTTGGCTCAACATATTTACCCCCCTGCTTCTTCTGAATTTAAAGGTGAACTTGAGAAGGTAAGGCAATGTTTAGTACCTGCCAAAGTTCTTATAGCGGTCACTATGGTATCTTTCGTAGGAAGGCTGGAACTCGCTTAAAACATGAAGCTTTATAGGCTAGAAAGTAGAAACACCAATAGGCCTTACCATCTAGGTTTATTTTGTGAAGCAAACATCATTTGCTGGGTTTTTGTTAGGATTTCATACAGCTAAGTCTTTCTAAGTATCCTGTGTTATAGTGTTTCTGTACATCAAATGGCTTGAGCCTTCAACTTCCAGAACTTTAAGGTGATCTGAATATTGTGATTCTTCACTTATTTAGGAGAAGAACTGTCAGTTTGGTTTGCATTCAACCGATCTTTTGTAAATTGAAAAGCTTTGATTCAGCTTTGTTCTCTTTGTTACTTCTGTGAATTCTCCTTGACTTCTTGCAAAGGTAAATTCATGTTGATTTCCATATATCTTTTAGTTTTTTTCCGATAATTACTTAATACTTTATACTAGAGAAAAAAAGAAACTGCACAAATCTCATTCAATCATCTAGGATTCTACAGAAATTGAAGACTTTTGTGTGCTCTAGCAATATATGTGGAATAGCAGTATGTCATAATGTGCAGCATGAGTTTCTTCACTCTGAAGGCCCTCCTTTTCCTTCTTTTTCCCGCATTCAAGATATCCTTTATCTGCAGTCTTTGTATTTTTCGGTTAATATCAGTTCTACTATTTTTTATGAGATCGTTTCTACCGTATGCCACCTGCAGGAATGAAACTCATGAAGTAATAAAGTACCTGGAGTATTGTGTTCATCGTTTACAAAATGAGGATCCTGGCGTTCACAATCTGTTACTTTCCTTATACGCCAAAAAGGTTCAAGTTATTTAGCTTTTGCAATGCTTATCTGGTCTCATATGTGCATGCGGGATTTATCCATCTTTCCATTTTCTTTGAGCTTTTTTAAATATGCAAATAATAACCCATCCACGATATCTTCGAATGGTCTGTCTGCATCTAATTTTACTCATTTACAGAATATAATCTTTCACATTCATCTTTCTTCCCTTTTCTGTTGCAAATGTGAAGAAACCACGGAAAAATTTAAGCATTATGTTAGTTTTCCTATCTATAGCTATTCATCTTGAAAAATTATTTTTTATTTCATTTTGTTCATTCATAGTTTATTCAAATTTATAAAAGGTAGCTTACACTTCACCGTAACAAGATAAACAAATGTTACTTGCACAAACTGGGAGAATCAGGACTGCTTTGTTTACATGATCTGCTTTATACTGTGATACTGCTTAATTATTTTTCCGTTCAACATATTTTACAAGTTATACTTTGCAAGAATTGGGAGAACTCAGGACTTCTTTATGTGCTCTGCTTTTTCTTCCGTACCGCGTAATTGGTTATAACTTGGTATTTCTTTGTCAGAGGAGTGTTGGATTATCTTAGTCCCTGAAACAAATTAATTCCAAGCCAAAAGAAGTTGGCCAATGGAGAATTGACACAAGGTATCAGGGCCTACCTCCATTTATAGGAAAGGGGCACATATTATATAGGTCTATTTTGCTTTGGGGTAAATTTTGATCTTTTATCATGCAAATGTGAATAATAAGTCATTGACCATAGCTTTCAGGAGAATCAGGAATGCCTTCATGCACTCAACAACTTGCTAGATGCCTAGTTGCATGCTTGTCAAGTAGAAATATGCCTAGTTGTGCCTAATTTTTCTCTCTCACTTTTTTCTTTGCAAGTAGGAAGATGAGAGTGCTCTTCTGCGTTTCCTAGAATGCAAGTTTGGTAAAGGGCAACCAGGTGGCCCTGAATTCTTTTATGATCCCAAATATGCGCTACGCCTTTGCCTCAAGGAAAAGAGAATGCGAGCTTGTGTTCATATATACAGCATGATGTCTATGCATGAAGAAGCAGTTGCTCTAGCACTACAGGTTCTGTTCCAATACTGATTGCCTTCTTTGTGTTTGCTGGTAGTCTAGTGGGCCTTTTAACCTTCCTGCTTATATTCTGCAATTTATGACTACATTAACTATTAAGTTAGCTGATTCCGCCTAGTGGAAAATTAGCTTAAAAAAAGCTAGCTGATTTGTCATGTTAGGAATTTTCATGCATCATTTACTGTCCTTTGGGCTTAAGCTGAATGGAAAAGTGGAAGGGATGAGGTTGGTCTATTAACTGTTGCGTGACACATGCGTAGGAAAACAAAACTAAGGATAAGTTGTCAAGCACAAGCTTTACTTGTTACATACACTAAATAAAGAGAAAAAAGAAAGTGTAAAATCAACAAAACTTATCTGATTGATTTTTTCCTTATTTATTTGTATTCAAGTTGTTGCTCCAAAAATCAAGGTCGTGGTGGAGTTTATGTATGATGAAAAATGACATTTTCATTCTAGACAAACAACATTGAGCTAATCATATAGTCATCAAATGTCCACACTTTGATTGCTTGGATATCATCTAAACATTCCTTTCTAATTTCTACTGCTACCGACTCTTTCGTCTTTTCCTTTTGGTCCCAATGCTTGATGTAGACTGAACTTGTTTCTTTTATGATTCAAATTTTAGTCCTAATATACCAAGGTTTATGTTGCCTTATTTGCTTACTGATATTTACAGTTGTTGTCTGGGCGTTGTATTTATTTTTGAAAGTAACAATATGCTTTCAAGAGTATTTGAGCCAATGTTTCCAAAGGAGAATATCTTAAGCAAACACTAACGTCTACTGGGTTTTAAGCACGGTGCACACTTTAGCGATATAAGATGCGGGAGAAGGAAAAAAAATAAAAAAAATGTATGTGTTACGCAGAAATTCTATGCTTCACCTATAGATCCTGTCAGGTTTTGGCATCACTTTCAAAATCTTTTCCATAAGTCTCTCGCGGAGAAGACACCATTCACAACTTCCTTTAATTCAATAGGTTGATCCAGAGCTTGCGATGGCTGAAGCAGACAAGGTTGAAGATGATGAGGACTTGAGGAAGAAGCTTTGGCTTATGATTGCTAAGCATGTTATTGAGCAGGAAAAAGGAACCAAAAGGGAGAATATACGAAAGGCAATTGCTTTTCTCAAGGAAACTGATGGTCTATTAAAGATTGAGGACATCTTACCCTTCTTTCCAGACTTTGCTCTAATTGATGACTTCAAGGTAAGTTCCACTGGCTTAACACTTCACTGCTTCTAATATTTATTGGTTTTAATCCTTTATATTTCTTCATTGGAAAGTTGTAATATAGCTTACCAGATAAATTACAGCCTCACCTTAACCTGTCTAAGGAAAAGAACATAGATAGCTGTTTCTGATCAACCAGTTGAAGTTTAAAAGGTAAAGTCAAAGAATCGGATAAGGAAGAAAAGAGATGTGGAATTTAAGAGCAACTAGTATGTCTCAATGAGAAGTTCGATGGTCCTGCATCTGCTGGTTGACAGCACATACTGTATAAAAGGCAGAATATTTGGCTGAGTCAGAGATTTTTGTACTACCTTACCTACCATGCTTTGATCTCTTCTTTTATCAATTCGATCATGACTGTGTTACTAAATTTATGATTGGTTCAGAAAATCTAAAAAATGCCCATTCTTCCATTTTCTTCATGGTTTAATTCGTTTGCATCAAGCAAATCATTTTATTTGGACAATCAATTTTCAGTCTCTGTTTTCCAACTCCTAGCCAGGGGCGGATCTAGCACTATTGATGTGGGTTCATTAGAACCCATAACTTTTAGCCTAGATTTGGATTTATCTATGTAAAATCCACTGAAGTTGCTGAAAATGCTGAACTATGAACCCAAAACTCAAACAAGGTGATGGGCTCAGTGGTTGGAACCTGAGTCATGAACTCATAGAAGGATCTGCCTCTGCTCCTAGCTAAGAGTTGTTTGAGCTTCAGTCTTTTCCGATCAATTGAGTATTTTTTTTTCTTTTGGTACTGAGATCAATTGAGTAATTTTAGCATTAGTTGGTCAGCAAACAGTGTACATTGGGTCACCTTAAATCTTGATTCAATGCTGCTTTTAGTGCTTCTCTAAACTAAGCTTTTAGTGCTTATGTTGTCTTGTCATTCGATAATGGTCTTTTCTATGTTCAACTGCTTCTACATTTACTTGTTTCAATAATTTTTATAGGAAGCAATTTGCTCATCCTTAGAGGATTACAACGAGCAAATTGAAAAATTAAAGCAGGAGATGAATGATGCAACCCGTGGTGCCGATAACATTAGAAATGACATCAGCGCTCTTGCTCAGCGATATACTGTCATTGATCGGGATGAGGAATGTGGGGTAATGGTCTCCTGATGTTTGTTCTTTTGCATTTCTTTAGCATTACCTCCATTATATGCTTGTATCTGTATTGCTTATTTCTTTCTCTCTTAGGCATATAATCTGATTCTGTCGCAGACTTCAGGATAATAGGTGTAGCCTGCTAGTATTTTATTCTTCATCGTATCTGCAATATTTTTTGTTCGTAGACTGATGTACATGCATTCCTTTGGCTTTCTTTCTTTCTTTTTTTCCTTTTTACTAAGCTTCACTCCAATATTTTTTCATTTTTAGGTTTGTCGGCGGAAAATATTAAATGTGGGTGGTGATTATCGGATGACTAGAGGTTATATGGCTGTAGGACCAATGGCTCCCTTCTATGTCTTTCCGTGTGGTCATGCGTTTCATGCACAATGCCTGATAGCTCACGTGACTAGGTGTACTAATCAAGCTCAAGTAAGTAACAGAAGAGTGTCTTTTCCTGCTCAGCTTTTTCTCATCATTTGAATAGTGGTTGTACTGCTTTGTCTTTTCATCTCTTCATATATGTGAGAGCACATTTTTATTGTCTTATCTGTATTTTGCATTATTGACATTGGCAAACCATGTTGAAAATGATCTTGTTACTTTTGCTTAGTGCAATTATGAATTAGGTTATTTGCTTGAAAATTTATTTTCACTTTTTGGGAATTATGAAATTCGGCGCAAGGGATGGAAGTAAAGGTGAGATTCAGTCTCAGGACCTCCTGGCTATGGTCTAAGCTTTGACCATTAAACCAACGCAGCAGATCAGTGTTGTCAAAGGTTCATTTAAGGCGTGCTTAAGTCCCAAAAAGCTCAGGGAGGGCGCTTCGCCTCTCTTAAGCTGCGTTTTTGTGTAGGCAAGGCACTTAGGCGTACGCCTCATTGCCCATGAGTTCTATCTTGGACTAGCGGTACTAAACAACAAATATTATCGGCAAATAAGTGTATTAATTGTTAAGGAAAACATTAGTAATGAATTTGTTTCTTTTTTCTTGTATTACATATGTATTTTTACTTTTTTTCTTAGTTGCGCCTTTTTTTACTAAAGCCCACACTTTAGTTGCGCTTTGCGCTTAAAGCCCCAATTGAATTGGAGCGCTTTTTAGAGCTTTTCGCTTTTGACAACACTGATGCGGATAGTTATGTTGCAGGTTGCTAGGTTTTCAGAGTAAGTAATAGTGTTTCTGATGATAATGTCTTTTTCTTTCTGGTGTTATGCTGGTCTTCTCAATATTTAGTTGTCTTTAGAAATTTTGAAGAGATTTCTTGGTTTAACAAGTTTGCATGGGTATGGGTGGGGCCTTTTAGGCAGTGACTAAACGATTAGTAATTGGGTTAGTTGGAAATGTTCTCAAATCCTGGGTGGGTGAACACTGATTCGATGCCTTCGCTCTTACATTTATAAATTACATTTGTTAGAAGGGTGAGATGCTTATGGGTAATTTTCTATGAAGCTCAACATTCGTGGAACAACTGATAATAGCAAATAGCCTTAAATAGAGTGGATTGCAAGAGTTGACTTCAGGTCCGAAATCTTTTTATGTCACGGTATATACTCGCTGCATTCATCACACAAATTTATGTAGGGATGGAAATCATCTTCTTGGTGTTGCTGTTGCTATTGTTCAAGGATTGCCATTATCTGACTTGTAAACAATGTTAATAAAAGCCATAACTTCGTTGCTTAAAGCTATGAAGCTATGCAACGCAATGGTCTTCATGGGTGAAGTCATGCGCTTTAGAGAGGTGTATGCTTTAAACAATGACGCACAAAGTGAATGCTTGCTTCTTACAAAAGAAAAATATTAAAAAATAATGACGCACAAAGTGATTCTGGCAAGAATTAGTTGCTTCTTTGAATTTCAACTTTGAGGAGTTGGGCTAATATCGGCATCATTGTATATTGGATACTGAAATTAGTTACTTTAATTGTAATTTAATTCTTAGAGTACTAAACTCGTATATGTTTGATATTTTTAAATTTTCCGTAAATTGTGTGCTTCATTTCAATTAAGTGTGCGCTTCACTTCTTACTTTTTGCTTCAAGGCCAATGAACCTCGTGTATTTTTCGCGCTCTTCACTTTTGAAAGCATTGCTTGTAAAGAACTGTCAGGTTTAATTAGTTGATTTGTGATTCTTCCTCCTCCTGTTCTTCAGATATGTTCTCCAGATTTTTTGCAGTTCTTGTTTCCAGCAATGAGCCAGATTCTCTTCTTTAATTAACGTGAAAATATCCTTTATGCGTAAATATTAGCATTGATAAGTTGTCCGTGATGGTGCCAAATATAATGTGCTCAGATATTATCTGTTACCTCTTTGGATTAATATCTTTGCTTCTAATAATTGTTAACGAAAAGTAGATCTATTTCAGTTCTGCTTTTCCGCAATGACCAATTAACAGGACAAATAAGCATAATCTTGCAGTTGATACTTGCAATCATAAATATCCCTGAGAGGGCCACATATATGTCCTCCAATACCATCTGTTATGTCTTTGCTTCTGGTAATTACTTGGGTTGACAGTCTCTATAATAACAACAATAACAACAACAACCCAGTATAATCCCACTAGTGGGGTCTGGGGAGGGTAGTGNGATACCATCTGTTATGTCTTTGGAAGAAATGTCTTTGCTTCTGGTAATTACTTGGGTTGACAGTCTCTATAATGTTTTCCTTAAAATGGTATTGCAGGCCGAATACATTCTGGATCTGCAGAAGCAACTTACTTTACTTGGTGCTGAACCTAAGAATGTGTCAAATGGTGGCTTGTCTGAAGAACCACTAGTTAGCGTGACTCCCATGCATAAGGTTAGTCTTATGCTTATAAAATATCACTCCCTTTAAGTGGCTAATTAATTATAAAAGAAGTTTTTTTTTCCAGTCATTTTGAGTGTCTTAGTTTTTGATAAAAAGATGATCCATTTCAAACTGAAAGGATCTTGTCTGAGACAAAACGAATCATATGAGCTCACTCGATGTTGATTCATCTAGACAATGTAGCCCTAGTTTCTGGCTTTCCGTATTTGATTGTTTGCCAAACTGGATGCTGCAGATCCGGTCACAACTGGATGATGCTGTAGCCAGTGATTGCCCATTTTGTGGTGACCTTATGATCCAAGAGATTTCTTTGCCGTTCATCCTACCAGAAGAAGCAGAGGAATCTGAATCGTGGGAGATAAAACCACATAATTATCCTAGTCAGAGAAGCCTTTCTTTGGCTGTGTGATTTTATCATCTGTTATTGCAGGTTTCTCCCTGCAATTGCTTGTTTAGGTTTTCCCCAGAAAAAAAGGGGCTTGTTTGAGGTGCTAAAAGAATTGCTTGTTTGAGGGGGGCTAAAAGATGCAAAAGAAAAAAAAGATACTATCGTGAAACAAGAACACGAGGCACTTCACTAGTTGAAGAGATAGAACTTCTTGGTATGAGTGAGTGATCGCAAGCTTGTTTGAGGTGCCAAATAGAATTGCTTGTTTTAAGTGCTAATTTATCAAGGTTTGACAGTAATTGTTGCAACATGAAGCTAATGCAAGTGTGATTGTAGGGGCAATAAATCGCCCGAGGATATTTCACGAATCTGGGAAAAGCTTACTTTTTCCTCCTATGTCTATTGTATCATTTTGTGGTAAGACGTGTTCCTCCAATTGTTGTATTATGAGTCAAATATAAACTTTATTTGAGAAAATATATGATCACTCCGCATGGTAATACATTAAGCAGTTGTGTCAAGTTTCAGTGTTGCTGGTAAAATGATGCAAACAGGGAAAGGTGTCATTTTGTCTTTTGATTTCTGTGTATCCTTCAGCTGCTGCTTTGTTCTAAAATTTTCATGATATGGAAATGTCCATTTTATTGCAGAGTCTTAATACATGATAATCAAAAGCTGGAACTCCGCACAACAAAAATGAGCAAATTGCACTTTGGCCCCTTATATTTGCTTCAAATGAGTTCCATGCGTAATGCTGTTTGACCGAAGAATATAATTTCCGGTTTAAACTATTAAATTTGTATAGGGAAGGGTTAAATCTAGCCAAGGATAATAACTCTAGACATTTAAGCACTAAGACGTATGTTAATTGGGACAGATTCCGCATATGACTGGTGGCAATAAATATAGGATACACTTAAAGTAAGAGCATTAAGGAAGATATAACTAACAATAAATATCAATAAATGACATTTAAGTAAATAAGGAGAATGATTCACCCAATAATGGATGGGTTGAACGAATAATTTGCCTGACAGTGATGAATGACAAATAAATCTAAGATTCGCATGAACGGTCCTCGAATCTGATGGAAAAGTGGGGAACAATATCAACAAGAATCTTTGTGTTTTTGTAAGAGGGAAAGTCTCCTTCTCAAAAGTGTTCTTATCAAAAAAATGATTATTACATGCCCCTATCATTGTTTTTATTTTATTTTATATATATAGTGCATTTTTCCTAGAAAACCCTAATAGTACAAATGCAGGGAATATTCACTAGAATATTCCCTTTTAGTACCCTATCTTGACAAATTAACCGTTATAAGTCCTATCATCAACAATCGATCTCGACCTCGACTCTTGCTGATATCTTGATTGCGATAACCGTCGATATCTTGAACACGGCTCATGTCGGCACCTCGGCCATTAACCTCACTGCGTCTTGGCCGAGCTCGACCGATAACTTTCTTTAATGTCATATTACGCTAAATATTTGGAAGACGGATTTTGGCCTATACAAATGCGACTTACTTTCTTCATCCTTGTTGCACTATTCCTGATCCTTCCTACTATCGAAGCTGCCTTACTTTCCACAGAAAACAGGTAATGGTAGAAAAACAATATTAGCAGAGAATTGTATAAACCCATTAAATATGGCTCAAGGAGATAGTTTCTTCCTACCCCATCGTCGTCTTCAGGTCTAAATTTTCCTCTTTTCTCGCCCGCTTTAAACTTATTTTGGTTTGTTTGACTTAAAAACATTTTAGGTCTTTCAAAACAAGCTAAACAGTGCTTTTGCGCTGGTTTTTAAAGTTATTGNATTTTTTTTTTGGATATATATAGTGCATTTTTCCTAGAAAATCCTAATAGTACAAATGCAGGGAATATTCACTAGAATATTCCCTTTTAGTACCCTATCTTGACAAATTAACCGTTATAAGTCCTATCATCAACAATCGATCTCGACC